>OOFC01007465.1:3260-15731 GCA_900323345.1 Pseudochromis fuscus
TCCATCTTTACTCTTCTGCTTTTGCATAGTGCGTACACATCGCTCTCTCTTCTGTCCTGTATAATTGTGTCTTCAGCTCTTCAAACAGGCTGCAGTATCTATCTGCCACCCCTCCTCCCTTTGGAGAGAGGAAATGTCATTTGTTTCCCAAACTGTTCCAGAGAAGAGCAGCCAGAGTCTTCCACCTGTTAGACACTGATAGCACATGCGCACACACACACGCACGCACACACACACACAAAGCGAACACACATGTACCCAATCCAGTTTCTCTTGAGCCGCTGAACATTGTGCGTCATCCTGACTCTGACACTGTGTGTGCTGTTCAAACAGTGAGTGAGAAACAGTCAGACAGGCGGTCTCTCAGATTAATAAAGACACATGCAACTAAAGAAATCAGGGTTTTCTGTTTCCTATTGTTTTCCTGTTCAACACAAAGGCTTTCTGATGCCAGATGCCTGCAGGTGGAGATGCAGGTAAAGCAGATGCAAAAGTTTCAAAGTCAGACTGCTGTGTCCTTCCTTTACGAACCTTAAACTACAAATGCTGTACCAGTTTTTAGAGGAAGAGGGAGGCAGTGTAGATTTTCTATCTAATACAACTCAGGCTCTTGTAGGACTTAAAGAAAGTTTCCCTCGAGTGAGATCAAATGTAGGAAATGAAATGAAAAACAAATGCAGATGTTTATGATATTTTAAAAAGAACTCAGAGGGGATTCATAGAGTAATATGATTTGAGACATTAGTTAATTACGAATCCTTTTTGCATTATAGTCATTCAAACCATCAGAAAAAAATACATGCTTGTAGTGTTGTAGGACTCAAGATCAGTCTTGGTCTTGAGACCGGTCTGGAGACAATTTTTTAAAGGTCTAGGAATCAAAGGCATTTTTATTCAGTCTTGTCTCGATCTTGGACACGGTGGACTCAAGTTTTTTGATCAAGACCGGTCAAGACCAAACCAGTACTACTTTGATAAGTGAGAAAAGCAGAATGTAGCTGCTGCCTTCCCGGTGTCATACGGAATTTGTGACACCTGGCGTGACATGCACCCTGTACATAGAGAGTGGATGAAGACGACTGGAGACGCTAAGATAAATAGTTTTTGTTGCTGTTGCATTTATGTGAAACCAAACTTAATTGAAAAAAAAATACTGGTCATTTGGTTCTATTTTGTTGTGATTGTTGTGATATGTATAGGGTCTTGGTCTTGTCTTGGTCTCGACTTCTAAATGTCTTGGTCTTGTCTTGGTCTCGGTTGGTGACTACACCACTACATGCTTGTGTTATCTGCTTGTTTTCTTCTGTGTTGCCACAAGTGTGACTTTAGCTGTGCTACAACACTCACCAATCTTTTACAAAGAACCAGGCTGGACAGGAATCCTGCCTGTTGGTGAACAAACTGTCCACTTCCTCACATGGTTTATCTGACCCTGCCATACTTTTAATTCCACTTAATGCGCCTTTGAAAAACACACTTATGTATACTTCGCGAGTGCACAGTGCAGAATGTCATTTTTGGCCATGGAGCACAGCAGAGGGCAGGAGACACAACCCAGAGGTGTGGAGATGTCTGCCTGGCTACAACAAGGGGTACAGTGTACACTGGGCCAAGAGGGAGAGGAAGAGCTGCTCGCTGGCAGACTGAAAAGAAAGAAAGACTTCAGTGTGTGCATTCTTCTCTTGTCCTTCTGTACACAGGCATGAGAAGAAAGAATGAGAAAGGTGAAGGCAGGAGAGGAGGACTTGGTGGTTAAGTGGGAGGGATGAGGAGGAAGAGGAGGTGGTGGAAGGGGTGCGGGCTCTCTATTGTGATGGCTGGGTCAGAGGGATCCCCGCCATTCAGGATTTAAAAGAGGCCCCAATTAAATGACTTCGCAGAGCAAGCAAGCTGGAACAATATGTGTGTGTGTGTGTGTGTGTTTCTTTGTGTGCGCTCACTTTTTGTGGTACTGGGGGCGACAAGGTACTTGAAGTGTCGCCATGGCGCTGTAATTAGCGAGCAAGGGTTGAAGGTCGGCCACAATTCTGCTGGCCCGGGACAGGACCTCTCTCAAGAGCAGGAGGGGAGGGGAGGAGGTGGTGGGGGGGTGAAGAGAAAGGAGAGGGGAGTGTTTTACAGAGCAAAGAGTAAGCACACCGCTAAAGGAGACTCCTGACTGAAACAGGAGAGAATAGAAAGCTATTAAGCAGTGTTAGTTTTGTAACGGTTATCCTCCCTGCTTTCTCCCCCTGCCGGCATATGTCGACATGTTTATTGCTGAATGGTGTGAGTGTGTGTGTGTGTGTGTGTGCAGGAAATGCAGGTTGGACACTTTAAGTGCAGGCTATGAATTTAAATGTCTGTTTCAGTTGGTGAGCTTGAGATGCTCCTTAATCTTGAAGTACCTTTAATCTCTGGGAAAAAAAGAAAATAGATTGTGAGGGTAAAATGAAGGCACAAGCAAGCAGGCGAGCATTGCTGGAGTGAATGCAGGCAGTGGGGATGAAATGAAGAAGAAGAGGGGGGGAAAAAAAGGAGTGAAGAGAGAAGCAAAAGGATGAGATAGCAAAACAAAACAGGGAAAAGAGCCTGTTAAACACCGCTAATTTAGAAAGTGTCTGCTATGTTCAGCTGGCAAACCGCCTGTTCGAGTGTATTACCGTGACTCTGTAAGAACTCTGTCCGTTGCCGCCATGTTTCACTAAACATGGCATGCCGGCTTCTTCATCCTGCTGCAGTGTATCAGTGTGGAAGTAGCATATAAATTAGTAAAGCAACAAAACAAGTTCCCTCCATCTCATAAAACCTCCTGTAGATGTCCTGTCAGATCTCTCAGCGTTGAGGAATGGTATTGTGACACTTCATGCTCTGCTCTCACACAGGAAGAACACTCTCTTTATCAAAGTGTAATGTCTTCAGAGGGAGGGGAAGACAATTGTTCTTGTCAGTTTGTCAGTTTGAGTTGAATCGAAAAGTAGGCCTGTTTATAATTAGAGACTCCTTGCACAGTCGATCGAATTTTCATTACCAATTTCTGTTTAGGCTGAAACTACATGCCTGCTCACACGTATAAATATACACTTGAAAACACACCTATAATAAGCAGTGTTTTGTACTTCAAGGCACGCCCAAAGAGTTGGCAAGGAATACATAATGAGGTGGTCACAAATTCATACTTCCTGGATGGGCGTTGGTTGTTTCAGAGGTGTAAAATGTTTCCGTGTGTAAATATAACTGCCTATAAGAGGGCGGTGTAAGGAGGAATAGATATTAGCACTCATTGAGATGGAGTGATGTGTGGGTGTCTAATGCAGAGATAGTCTGTTGTTGAAGACATCAGGCCCCTCTTTTAGTTGGCATATGGTGATCAGCACACATGCTGCAAAATCTGCCAGTGACATGTGTGAGAGGGTATGCACGTCTCTCTGTGGGGGCCAGATCCGAGCCACCAGACAACTGATTTCGAATTATGTGGTTTGTGAGTCCTGGAGGGAAGAAATAAATTTGGACCCAAAATTTTGAAAAATACATTTATGCAGTTTTTATGCTTAAATAAAAAGTTTTGTAATATTGAAGAGAAGTTTTAAGATGAGTGGTTGTATTTCAGATTTTATTAACACTTGACTGTTTAAAAAGCTTCAAGGTGGATTTAATTTAAATTACAAGTAATAGTTTTTGTTGGTAAAGAATGTACAGGGTCGGATGGTTAATATCTACTAATTAAAGTTTTATTTATGCATGTAGCAATCCACATTCAATTCCACCTCCACATTTTATTCTACTCTTTTAAGGACTTTTTGACCTTGATTAGCTTTAACTTTATTCAAGATATTCAAACCCATTCATGGCACATTGTAAATTGTACTTTTTAAAATTTTTTGAAATCAAATCAACTTGTAAGTAGCATCTTTGAATCCAGCAAGTGTTTGATCAACATGAAATACCTTAAAGAGAATGTACCACTGATGCAGGATGAATACACTGAGAAAGGTTTTAAAAATAATAAATCCAAAGCACTGACGATACTTTTGAATGGATGAAAATGAATTAAAATTATGTATTGGGATGCAGTAGGACCTTACTAAAAATATTTCCTAAAATAAAACATCTATGACTTCTGTTTCCTTTTGTTTCTCATTTTTTATGTTACTCTAAATAGATATCATGATGTGTATCTGTGCCTGACTTCGACTTTCACATTGTGGATACCGAGCTTATTTTGTTATTTTTACCAGCTCTTGAGTCTTAAATGGTTTAAATATAGTTAGACACAAAGTTTAAATACGGGTTTAGCACGAAGTAGGTAAAGGTCCTCACAAGTGTATGAAGACAAGCATGTGTATAGGCCTGTTATCTTCATTTGTGCACTGTGCTCTACATTGAGGGAGTGCGCCTGTTAACTGTGTGCCAACTGGCATGGAGCCGTTGGCAGTGGGCTGGCATTCGCGTGCCCGCTCTGCTCCTACCACCTGTCTGGTCCCTGGAAGAGTCACCGGGCTCCTGCGGGGAGGGCCTCCTCTGTGGGCGGGGGGTGCGGTGTGTGCATGCTTGTCTTGTGTGCTGTGTGTGTACGAGACGTGGGGTTGTGGGGGTGTTGCAGCCTGGGAGGAGGTGAGGCTGGGAGGAGCAGGGAGCAAGTCGGTGCCGTGGATTTCCAGATCTCACTACCACAGGGGAAGGGTTGTGCTGCAGAGACAGTCAGACTGGGACAGTCATGGCCTAGTCTGGGTGCTGCTACCTCCAAGAGCCAGGGAAAATCTGTCTGTCCTTCCCTCGGTCCATCTGTCTGTCTGCCTGTCCATCTGCATCCTGAATTAGTGTCTCTGTCCTTTTGACTGTGTGTTTGCCTCTATGAGCCCAGAGGATGCCAGGAGGAGAGAGCGAGAGGGACAGACACTGCTCCTCTCTGTTTTTTTTTTTAATTTAGCAAATCTGTTATTGAAATATGTGGCAAATTAGTAAGCGAACCCAGTGCCTCTTAATTTCTCTTGTGGTGTTTGCAAAAGTATTACTCAAGAGATCAGGGGCAGACATAAAGATAGTAGAAAAAGGGAAAAGTGAAGGCAGTACACAGTGTGTGTCATGGCCGCTGTGTGTGGGAGTAGTGGGTTTTCAGTAAACCCTTGTACTACCTTTCAGCGAGGGATTGTGTGAACATACACTTGCTAAATAATTTAGCCACTGCAAAGAGTGGTTCTGATTAAATAATGAAGGAGCTTGGCGCTGATGATCAAGATCATGTGTGTGAGTAAGAGTGTGTGTGTGTGTGTGTGTCAGTGTGTATTTGTGCACCGGGGACAGGGTTTATCCATCCACATGCTGTCTCGCTCTCAGATGGCACCCCAGCCCATTATAACCACAATCAGGGCTGCGCTCACACATCCTCATGACAAGAAAAGTGCTAAACAGCATCTCAGAGTTAACGGTGTGGTAATCTACAGCTGCAAAGCAGAGGCCTCCTCGGTGTCCATACACACTCACTGGGAGCATCCAGAGGTAATCAACATCAACAATCAGAGAAACACCTTGTTGTCCTTTAAGTATTTATTATTTCTGCCTCCAAAATAAAATGGGATTCAACACAAAAAAGGCTTATTGACAGTCCAGATTGATGCATCTCATGCAACATGGGAGCTTGTGTCTGTCACGAGTAGCAGGAAGTAGGACAAAATGCAGAGTTCTTGGAGACAAAAAGATAATTAATAAAAAACAAAACTGAGGACTCTACACAACAATGGCAGGAAAACAAACCAAGCCATAGATCAAACCATGAAGAAACTCAAAAACCCCAAACAACAAAACTCAAAAAGGACAACACACAGGAGCAGGAACAAGAAGACAAATGAACTGAGACAGGACAGAGAGAGACATGACGCTGAATACACAAGGTAATGAGGCACAATGACACACAGGTGGAGAGGACAATCAGGGAGCAGGTGAGATGAGACAACTCATGACAGGTGTGACAAGGCAGGCAGGAAGACAAACCTGAACATACACACAAGGAACAAGACTACCAAAATAAAACAGGAAATATGACACAAGAAAACAGAAATAAACAACACGAATGAGACATAATTGACAGGACACGTGGAAAGACAGATGTAGTGAAGTGACATGACATGAAGAAAACCAAACCAAATCAAGAAGCTAGAGTAAATCCTGAATAAAAATCACATCTTCTCAAGTTTGACATTTTCAGCCTCTATTCATTGTTGTATACTTTCCTTAATAAACAAATCTCCACAAACTGCATTAAAATAAATACTTTTCACAGTTTGCAGGCCTCATTTCTGCTCAGAGTGCCACTGGCGGTCTCAAGCTTTCCTCATGTTGCTCATGGTTCAGGTGCAGAGCAGGGTTTCCATGCCAGCCGGGTGAAGGGTCATGCACTTTTAAAGCCTGTTGTTATCTGGGGGTTGTAGATAGTAATGAATGGCTTTAGACCACATGTCTAGTGGCTTTAGTCGCTGCATATTGACCTTTGAACTCTACCGACCTGAAGGGTCCAGGCAGGAGGCCACAGACAGTCACCAGAGCAAGACCTCTGACCCTGCAGATCAGCCTGGGGCAAAGGTCAAAGGTAATGCTTATTGAATGATGCTGTGTGGTCAAGCTGGTGCACTGGCCTTTTGAATAATATAACTTTGCCCTTCATTTTGAATTAGTATGTTCCTCAGTTCAGATCCAAGTTCTTCATTAACATTGGACTGATTTTGTTATTTTTCACTAATCACCACAACAATTGCACACAATGTAGCTCTACACATGATTTTCAGCTCCAATCAGATTTTCTTTGGTCTGTCTTATTTTTGACCTACATGTTTGTGAGTTTTATCAATATAGTAGATGGATACACAGTTTCCTATTCCCTTTCCTGTCTGTTTCTTTCAACTAATGAATGATTGGACACAGTTTCCTCTGTTAAATCAACACAAACACACACACCCAAAAATCTCTGCTGCTACCTCTGTGCACACATGTACGTGTTTGTCTGCGCTGTGTTGTGTGTGTCTCTGTGTGTGTGTGTGTGTGTGCATGGTTATCAGTGAGGAGGGCTCGCAGAGCGTAATGCAGTGAAGCTGTTTTTCCTATAATGCAGGCTATCCTTCATGTCTTATCTGAGGCCGCTAATGTCTGGGGCCAGTGGAGGCTGGAGTTTGCGATTCATGGCCTAGACCTTGGCTTTGTGAGCGCAAACATCAATAACCTTCCCATGCCCAGCTCTCCCCGCAGCACCACCAGCATCCATATGGCTCCTGGATGTGTCCTGTGTGTGTGTGTGTGTGTGTGTGTGTGTGTGTGTGTTTAAGAAAGGAAGAGAGAGAGAGAGAGTACAAAGATCAAAGGTTTGAGTAACCCTAGGGAAAGTATAGGAGTATAGGAATAAATGACACACAAGTACCTTTAACCCTGACATGCTCTGAGTCATGGGCTTCACACTGATGTGACATTATTGAACACAGTCTAGTTCTTGATCTGGAACACAACAAATAGTTTTAATTTCATAACGAGGACAAAACAAAACAGAAATCCCTCTTGGGTACCAGCTTTTTTTTTTTTTTTTTGCCATCAGTGAGAATACAACTCAGTGTTTTTCTGTAAAGGCTACAGTGAATGCTCCAGGTGGTGATGATTTTGTCTACATTATCCCTACAAAATGTTGTCAACCACTGCAACATAAGAGTTTACTTGGTTTGATTGACTATTATATTAATTATAAATATGTCAAGTCCTGTCAGTAGAGTGTTAGATTTCAAAATAAGAAACTATTATATTGTGAATCCAATAAAGACACATATTGCTCAGTGGTCTCACAGCTAATATAGCTTGCTTTGTATATGAGGATCTACTGTGGTTGCATACAAACATACACACACACACACACACACACACACAGAAGGCACAGCAGTGTCCAGACTCAGCTGGTGCTGTGGTATTCTCAAACAGAATTTGTCATGGTGGGTTGCTCATTATTCTCTGTGTCTGGTTCAACCACTCAAATATGTGCTCATCTAGAAGCATAACAAAAACATAACACCTTGTAGCTTGTGCATGTGTGTGTCCCTGTCCAAAGCGAGTGTAAATGAGCAGCAGAGCACAGAGAGGAAGCAAGGAGAATTTTAGCATGGCGTCTGGTAAATACAGCGAGTGTGTTCCAGTCTGTCTTCATGTTGTAAAGGAATATAACAAAGGATCGAGTTAGGAAGCAGAAAATAAGATGGATTAAACAGAAGTGAAAATCAACAAGGGAGAGGAGACTTGGGATCCGTAACTAATGATTGTTAATAAAGAATTTCCTTGGTCTCTCTTGGTTTCTCTGTTGTCTGTAATCTGGCATTGAGTAGATACGATGTTACATTTTACTGGCTGTTGTTGCACATTTCTTTGAAAACACAAATGGTGAAATGGAATATGTAGTGATAAAACACAAGCAATCGTGGGACAGATTTGAAGATGAAAACAGAAATACGTGGCATCAGCAGTTTAGTGGTGAGCACAAATAATATAACAAATGCAGACGCTGTTGCGCTGGCAGATTGATGCTCAGATGGTGAATACACATCACAGCACATTCACCTGAACTTTAAATAAACTGAAATGTGTTTTATTCTGACATCTGAAATGTTGACCTTGTAATTTGAGTAAAGTAGAATTAAAAATAAAGTGGCCTTCATTTGTTACCTAAAGTTAATTCAAAGTGGGATGTGAAGCTTTCTCTTGTGTGGATTTCTTATATGGTTCAGGGATCCATGGCTGTTTGACCACTAAGGGGCAGAAAAAGTCCAAAGCAGCCTTACAGAAACACAGGTTTATCCGGGGGTGTAGTTCATGGTTTTGCAAACAAATACCTTCTTCTACCTGCAAATACCTGCAAGTCTGTCGACATCCAGTCAACAGACAACACCTGACACTCGTCAGATGTCCACTGCATTTTAAACCCTAGTTTGTTTGGTTATTTTAACCTGTTAGATCTTTTTTTTTTTTTTTACTTTTGTGGTATGAAATCTTTTTTAATGGGGGAAAGTGATGAGAATCCTGGACCAACAAAGTTCAATAATTCTTGTTGATCAGTAATATCACAACCCATTATGTTTCATGTTTGGCAAAAAAGCTTCAAGCTCTATAATTTTCACAACTGGCTCTTATTACTATTTGAATTAAATATTTAAATGAGATGTGTATGAAAACTTTCTTTAAACAAACAGGAATGTAAATATATATTCAACTCAACTTTATTTATAAATCACTTTAAGAGACAGCATGGTCGACCAAAGTGCTGCTATATATACAAAAAGAAGCCTTTAAAATAAGAAATAAAATCACTGTGCACCCCCAGGGTTCATTATAAGGTTGGATATAAAAGAATGAGAAATAGTTCTTGCCTCACACTGACTGACCCACACATTTTGTCAAAGCGTGTTGAGTATCATGTTTCTCAAGTAGCTGAGAGAAACTGAGGCTGGCCTTTCTGCTCTGATAATAAGGTGACATTTTGCTCAGTGCAGCCTCTGAATAAGAGCCTTGCTTTTTGCTCTCCTGCAGCTCCAGTACATCTGTTTTCCTCCTGGCCTTTCTCTGATTCTCTTTGTCCCTTCCCCTCTCTCTGACTCTTTCTGCAATTTGCCATCATCAAATTAAAGCTCGCTCTCATCCACTTTTGACTGGATGAACTCACCACTGAAAGACATGTAACTTGGCAACTTGTGCTTTGTGAGGGAGTAGGAAGACAGAAACAGGGCCTGTCTCTACTCACTTCATTAAAATGACGTTTCTGCCCATGCAACCTGGAGAAGTAGAAGATAACAACTTATTGATTAAAGACAGATGCACTGTTTTTATTTAGTTATTTTAAACCAGTGCAAATGTAGATACTAGTATCCATCATGGGCTGCTCTTAAAGTCACTGTGGTCTTATTTGCATACTAAACACAGTAATTGCATGTGTGTAGAAATTTTAGTTAGTTTTGCTTAATGTTTTTGAATGTGTAGGACCTTACATGTACATTTGCTAAAGACTCTTTTTGGTGATGCAACCTGGGCCTGGCTCCAACATATTTTTTTTAAATGATTGCCAGTTAAAAGCATAGACCCATAGATCCCACTGTGATTGTGATCATCGACTGGAAAATGTTTGTAGAAATTTACGACCACGTCCTCACAGTGTCACCACATCTGAAAACGACATGAAACGACACCGAACACACTGGCTGGCCCGACATGCCGTGCGGGCCATTTTTGAATTAACTTAAAATCACACAACCAGAAAAATTGCAGGAGCTGCATTTTCAATAAACAGGAGCAGCACAGATGACACGAACTCATACATTATGGAGCTTTGATTCAGAACGTACAGACCCAGATTCAAACAAGATTTCATCAGATTAATTCCACACAGTGTGCCGTGCAATAAAGTCACAATCATTGTTGAAATGTCGAAGGGTGGGCACCTTTATTCATTCAGTTATTGATTCAGTCTGCTTATCAGTGGCTCCTGGCTGATGGGCAGCAGGGGATTTTATTCAAGACCTGTTCCTGCACAGTTTTGATTTGATAATAATAATAATAATAATAATACTCACTCCTGGTTTTTACTAAGCAATGCATCCCTCTTTATCTTTCACCCTCCTGCCTCTTGCTTCCTCCTTTTCTGTATGTAGTTATCCACGTGTGCAAGAGACAAAGAGAAGGAGTTGTCTCAGCTGAGCAGTACTCAACCCTCTGCCCCATTAATTAGCTCAGTAAATGCTGTTGAGAATACAGCAGGGGAAGTGAAGCATGTGAGTCAGTGAGGGATAAAGACAGTGAATGGGGAGGCATTAAGGAGGGAGAGAGGGAGAGGAAATCGGAGGACATATCTACAGTATGCTCACAGTAGTCTGTTTGAACCGGTGACACACACTTTTTAACGTTTCTAGGACATAGCAGATATCTACTGATTAGACAGTTTGTGCCGAAGAGGGCAGTCCGAGGATGAGAAGAAGGGAGTTTAGAAAATTCAGAGTTGACAGCAGTTGTTTCCTCTCCAGCCGACTCATTTCTCTCTCTCTCTCCGTCCCAATACCATCTGTATGTCTTCAAATTATTCTCTCTTCTGCCTGTAATTGTGCCACCTACTTATTAGAGATGTAGAGAAAGAAAAGCAAAGAGAGGCAGACACTAAGACCACATGGTGATAACAGATTCTTATTGTTCTGTAGACTCGACTTAAATATCAGGAACTGGCTGGTGTAAAATTGAACACAGTGAAAATGAGTATTATTTTCATCTCAAGATTTAAGTCTTGAAAATCTTTGGGGATTTCGCAACACTTTGATTTTTTGGCATTTTAAAAGCTGCATTACAGTTAAGTGTCACAGTTTTCTGAGCGTATAAAATCTCTCATGCTAGCTGAGTGAGTTGAAGCTATTATTACAGATATCTATGTTTTAAATGACTTATGGTGCATTTACACTGGTACCTACTCGCTTCGCTTCGGTTTTGGTGCTTTTACACGGGCAAAAAAGGACCTGGAACTTGGTACCTGGTACAACTTTTCGTACCTCCTCTCCTGCAGTTCCAAAAAAAGTACCTGGTCAGCTTGGAGCAGGTACTAAAATCTTATTGGTCGGAATCGTCACTGCATCGTTGCGTCATCACTGCGCTGCACGTAATCTGTCCTCGCAGGCATTTTTAAATCTTCGGCAAACCGTGCAGACGTTTTTAAATAACGACAAGAAGAGAAATGGTGTTTGTTAGAAATCCTGCCCCATGGACTCAGGACGAGGTGCAAACCTTTCTGTCATTAGTTGCTGATGAGAAAATTCAGCTGGAGCGGGACAAAATGAAATGATCACATAAAAGATGACGTCATGAATGACGGCCAGCTACACGGAGAAGGGACGATCGTCGTCAATGTAAATGCAACCGAGGAGGGCCAATCCCGAGCAATCCGAGGCAAAGCAAAACAAGTAGGTACCAGTGTAAACGCGCCATAAGTAGCAGTGTAGGTATCAAGGTATATATCCTGCCGTGTTGTGCATGTGTAACTTGGTTATAGTGTTGTTTTCTGCTGCCTGCTCCCTCTCTCACCTGAACTCCACCAAGCTACTTGCATCCATTTCTGCACTACCTGCCATTATGTGCAGCTGAGGTGTCTCTAATGGCCCGTGGCTCTCCTTTCCTCCACCTCTCCCCTTTCATTTTCTCATAACAAGCCCCCTGCCCTCTCTCACTGGAGCTCAGACAAGATTATCCCTCCGTTATTCCACCTTCCACTCCATCCCACACTTCCTGGCTCAGGCGTGACCCCGCAGCGGCAGGAAATGGGCATTTGCAACAGTCATTTCTCTCTCTCTCGCCCTCTCCCTTGCTTCATGCCTCTCTCGCACAATATGTCTCTCGCCCCTCCCTTCGAGCGCGCACACTTGGAACAGGTCACAGATCATTTCAAGCACCTTGAGTGTGGTGAGGCAATTACTCTCCCTTCTGGTCACCTCCAGCACCCCC
>OOFC01007465.1:15751-27827 GCA_900323345.1 Pseudochromis fuscus
GCTCCCTGCTCGACTTTGAGTGGGCCCTCCTCTATTATCTCCATTCCTCACACAGTGGGAGTCACCGCTCTGCTTGTAGTGTCAGCCCACGAGTCACATCTCTGCTACTACTGGTGTGCAACAGTCAGCCTATCGGCCGAGAAATCATCTTTCTGCTGCTGGTCTGCGATGGTGCTATCAGCACATCAAGGTGCCACAGTGTTAGTTATCTGTCGCAGCAGAGGAGACAGGAAGATGGAGGCCGAGACCGGGGGAACGCATTGCCTAAGTGTATGTTCATCTCAGACTGGCTCTTTGAATGAGTGGAGCCATCCGTCATTCGTCTCCACGCTCTGTTTGTTTCCCCTTCATCACAGTCCCTCTTTGCTCTGCTCCTCATCATAAGTCTGACACAAACAGGCAGCAACGTGTGTGTGTCTCTGTGTGTGTGTGTGTGTGTGTCTGATTTATGGCGAGTATCGTCCTAAGAAAGAGCGAGTAATAAATTTGGTGACATCATGGCAAGAGGGGAAATCGAAGTGTAGCAGTGCTTACTCATAGCCCTTACATCCTACAATTCGGTACTGTAGTTATTATCTCAGTCACCACACACAAACACACACACGTACAAATGCACACACACACACACACACACACACACACAGACACTGTTCTGCAGTTCTAATTGAGGGCGTGATCGTTAAAGACTGCTGTAAATCCTGCTGCGCTGGTCACTGCTAAAAGTGCCTGTCTCACTTTGACAGATTCAGTCAGTTTGTTTACTGACAAGGACAGAAAATCAATCATACACACACACATGCACATGCAATATGGTTTTAGCCACGCAAACAGATATCTACCTCACACAGCTTCTGCTCCACTGGGACCGGACAGGAGATGGTGATACTGTTGGGACGGCATTCGCAGGACACACTCACAGATCAGGTCTGAGAGTAGAGATCGGTGTTGCCAATGTGGTCACTGAGATTGATGAAGGTTACAATAGCAATAACAACCTCCTGAAACAGAAGAGTCTCTGTTTCATCATATTATTTCTCCACTAAAAGGAAAAAAAAAAAAAAAAAAAAGAGCAGAATATTTGGAAAACTCTGATTATCATCTGTAACCAATAGGAGAGGTCCCTGCGAGGAGACACAAGCTGTTTCCATCCAACTGTCAAAAAGGATTTACACACACTTTGGAGATGCTGCCAAAAAAGTGAAATAGATGCATTTCCATCTTGTGGGTTGAAGTGTTAATCAGTTCCTGGAAGAGAATATAGTAAGCACTGATTAATATTGGACAAGTTGTTGTTTTCTGAATGCAAGGTGATGTGGACACACGTTAATGTGAAGAGAAGTACACGCTGAAAGTTAAAAAGAATAGGCAAGTTGAGGACATCAGCGATTTTTCAGTATCATTTACCAAAGGATTTAAAATATTAACATCTGTAATCACTAGAATAACAATAGACTGTGAAGATGATTGTTTATTGCGTTGCTCTGTTCTGTGCTGAATGACTTTATTGTTCGTTGTTACAAATTTAAAACACTGAGTTATTTCTGTGTGAACCCTGACTGAGGAGGACTTGGGGAAACAGCCCACCTCCCTTCCATTATAAAAATGCTTCACCCCATCCTCAACATTGCAGAGGGTCCGTTCCCACGGTGACCAAGCTCAGCAGCTCCATGGTTACAGCAGAACCCTCCGAAGGTATCTCGACCCCCCCTTCGATGTCCCTTGATCCCTCCCTCCCCCTTCTCCTCCAATCTTTTAGCAAAGGAGAGTTGTTTTGACCTCGGCCGTAAATGATCGTGACACGTTAACAAGCGGCGCAACCGAGACAACACGCACACATATGTAAACCTACACTTCAGCTTTATTTAATATCTCACACACACACACACACACACATGTCACAACAACACACAGCATCATGTGTGTCGCTCGAGGTCAGTTTGGGCCGTTAAAAGATCAAAGAACCATGTTGAGTCCAATTTGGAGTTTTTTGTGCACTGAGTCTCTTCAAGAGGTTTACCGAGGTTTATCTCCTCCTTCTGTCATACATAAATGATCCACACAGAGCATTTCTCCACAGTGAGCGCAGAGATTTATACGGCTGCTGGACAGATTAATCTGTGGAAAAAGAGAGAGTGGAAAGAGAGAGGAGGGATTCTTGGAAGGCCTTTTCCTCCTCATGCTGGTGGAGGACCAAACAGCTCTCCGCTCTGCAGGATGAATAGCTGCGATGTCAGGTGGTTTCCTCTCTCCTTTTTTAGCCGGTTGCCATTTTTTTCCCTACTGTGATTTTCAACAGAGAAAACATCCTTAAATACCCGTAGCTGTGACAATTGGTGTGTTCAAAAACAAAAACAAAACTAGTCTCAGATCTTGTGTGTGTGTGTGTGTGGAGACGATGTGTGTGTGTGTGTGTGTGCATATTTTGGGCAACATTTGCAGCTCTAAGAAAACAAAGCTAAGAGAAAATGGCATTAGGACAAGAAGGGGAGGATATGAAAGAAGGAAGAATTAGGGAGGTAAAGAAGTGGTCAGATTAGAGCTGTGATATGATGGGGAGGATTATAGACTTTTATTTTTTTTGCCTTGGCTCGAGTAAATAACAGGGGAGGGATAAGATGTGATGAGGGATGAGGGTGAGGAGTAGAGTCAGAGCACAGCATCAGTAGGAGGTGTATGTTTGGTCATTGTTATTGCTGCGTTTAGACTGAGCGATTTGGGCTTCAGGTTAGGGAACAAATGACGTCCCGGCTACTTCATCAAACTGGTTCTGCTTTGGTTTCCCTCATGCACCCCACCTTACCTCTCACCGCTCTGACTTGCCCTTGTTTTCAACCCAATTTCTGCACTGCAAACACAGAAGCATCAAACAGAGGTGCCACCGTCTAAATAGCTTTAACAACACCAGCATGAGACAGTAATTTGCTTTTATCTTTACAGCAGCAGAAAAGACAGAGTGAGAGCTAAACAGAGCCCCAGAGAGGGACAGAGAGAGGGAGGGAGGGAGAAGCCGACATAAGGGACATCAGGGGATGATGCATTTAAAATCTAAACACAGATAACTCCACCCAAACAACCCCGTGTGTGCGTGTTTGTGGATGTGTGTGCTTGTTTGCGTAAATGCGCATGCAAGTGTGTATTTGAATGTATAAAGGAGCATCCTTCTGCTTTGGCAGAGGATCACAGAGTGTTAATTCAGTTGTTATCCATGTTTGAAAATGGAGTTGGCTGCCGTGTTTGCATGAGCTGTGGTTGCTGGTGTGTGTGTGTGTGTGTGTGTGTGCGGGCGTTTGGCACCAGACTGGAGGGTTGCTGTGGGTCCACGCTGGCGTAGTCGAGGCTGGAATGTGATTGGTGGGGACAGCAGGCCAAAGGCCGCCCAGGCTAGTGACTGCCACTTGGTAGAGTGCCCCAACTAAACACAGGCCAAATCTGTAGAGATTCACCCCTATTTTTCTCATCCTGTGCTGCTGCTGTCGTATCCTGCACACATCCTGGCAGCTCCTGTTCACGTGTTTCATAGAAAGAAAAAACAGACAAAACCTCCATATCTGTGACTCCTCGTATAGTTTTCCTCTGAACCTTTCGGGTATGATTAGATTCTGGGTTGTAATTAAAATCAGACATTATCAGAGGCAGTGTTTTCACTCTCATCAAGGAGGGGCCTACCACTTAAGTACTGTAATGCAAAATGTACTACCACACAGAAGCAGTTAGGAGCTATTTGATTCTCCTCTTAATTAGATGTTTACTTTTTACCTTGAAGTGCCCTCGTAAACCGGCAGCCTGTTATTTGTGTTCGTTATCCAACAAGGGGGCGTCGACAGCGTCATCGCGTCACCAGGGAGAAACAAGAAAATCTGTGTGTTATTGAGCCTTAAAGAGAAGGAGGGAAAGGCAGAAGTACAGAAGAGGAGAGGAAACAAAGAGGGACAGCGAGAGATAGGAAAAAAAAGGAGAGGGAGAGATGATTAATCCAATCAAGCCTCTTAGTGTTTCATCAATAGGCATTGTTCTAAGATGGCTGCCTCTCCCAGCTCAGGCTGTGGGCTGTGGCTAGGCTAACACACAAGCTAATCCCAGAATAATACGGAGACGAGGGCAATGCTGAGGACGGGGACTGTGCCAGCAGATTAGTACTAGCAAAGGATTCACTCTCACACACTCACACACACACACACACACACACACACACACACACACAGAGCAGCGGGCATGGAATAGAGAGACAGTCACAGATTGAGTGAGGTGCCTATTGGATTGCACGGCTTATAGTTTTATCCCGTGTGAATGTGCGCTGCTGGTACTGTTGTGGAGTGCGGTTGAGCTGAACTGAGCTGCTGCGAGGATTCACAGACTGTGTGAAGCTGAAGAGGTCATGCATAAATATTTGTCTGTGTTCTCCGACACGTCTGTGTGGCTTCGATACTTCACAGACGAATACTTTTTATCATTAAAATAGCAGCTCATTGCACCTTATGAAATGTGTTGCCTGCAGCTGCCCGAAGGAGTTAAATGACATATTCATAGATATAGATATTTTTCCCAGAATTGTCCAGGAATGCCGCCGCTCGTGCATATTCAACGCGTTAAGAGCACAATATTCCCTTTGCCTCATTTTTCCTCTCCCCTCCCCTCAACATTTCCCTTTTTTTATCCTGCTTCCCGTGTTATCTACCTCCTCCTGTCCCCTTGTCGATCTCCCTCCTTGCCCCCCCTCCACCCTGCAGCATTTTCTGAGATGACAGGAGGGTGTTTTTCCTTTGTTGGGGCGCTGCTCGCACAGTCTCTCCTCTGTTGACAGGTAAAAGACATGAAAGATACTAAAAGACTGAGCATGATGGAATCCTCTGGGGAGGAAGGAGAGGCGGGGGGGAGGAGAGGCAGAGGGAGGGGAGGACTGATAGCAAAGTGGGAGGAGGGGGGGTGAGCAAAAGGAGTGTTGAAGCTTGGCTAAAGGTAAAGTATTTAGTGAGAGAAAAGGAAGGATTGAGTCAAAGGAAGGGAGGATGGAAAGGGGGAGGAGGGTTTGACAGTCTGTGACCTCGGGTAAGTCTCTTCGACTGTGTGCTGATGCGTGAAACCTGAGCACACGCAGTATTAGCACGCCTCACTTACTGAGCACAGCAGAGGCCTGACACGGGGCAAGGCAGCCTCCTTGTACACACACACACACACACACACACACACACACACAAACACACACACACACGGCTTTCCAATGTACAAACACTACAGGCACACATGTTGGCACATCTAATAATGCACTTACAATACTCGCACACACACAAAGCTGCAACCTTGTTGTAGGATAGGGTGTTAAATCCAGAAGCACAATGGTGAGTGGAGAAGGTCAGCTCGGGCCCTCCAACAGGCCCCGAGGTGCTGGTGCTCCGCTGCCCCTTCAGCTGCTCTCTGCCGCTCGTGTACACGTACAACTTGTGTGTTCGCCTGGCGCCCAGCCAGGCCCGTGTTTGTGGCCTCATACAGTTGTGTGATTCACAACACGCCTCAGGCAGGTCGAGCCATAATCCAGTTCTGCTTCTCTCTCTCTTGCTCGCTCGCTCTCCTTTCCTCCTCTCTGTGTGCAAGTTAATGGGTTAACCATCTCTGTCCAATAAGCAGGGATAATTGAGACAAACAAGCCAATGAGGAAATGTCACAGGAGAGCACAAGTCAAGCGAAAAACACACTGCCAACAGCTTTTTGTGTGTGTCTGTAGTGTGTGCGGAGGCAGTCTTGTGTGTATGCATACACGCAATTAAATATTAAATCAAGTATATTGAATTGTGTGTGCTTTTCTTATTTATGCACATAAGCATGTGTGTGTCTAATTGTGTGTGTACGTGTGCACAGCCTGTTGTCAGCTTCTTTTCGGCGTGCTGCTGTAAAGCAGGATTCTCCTGCAGCGTCTGCTCTCTAGGTTTCCTTAGCTGCGTTTGCAATACCGTACACCTGCCCCTGGGCGATCACACAGACACACACCCACATATGCCCTCCGCACATACACACATTAGGCAGAAGAACACACAGCGCACATGTGCACACATATTTGTTAATCAAATGAGCAGCGCTTTAAAAGATTCCCTCCTTCCGTCTTCTCTGGTTCACTACTTTGTCTCCGGTTCTGCGCTCTACTGTCTAATAACAACGGGACTTGCTGAGAGGCAGCAGATCTGAGGTGTTTGATATGGAGACAGATGAAGAGTTGGAGGATGCAGGTAAGAGAGTTGAGTGACTATAAAAAGCCTCATCAGAGCAAAGACGTGTGGCGCGATGCATTCCCTCGGCTGAGAACAGGGACGCTTCTGTTGTCTGTGCTGGAAAGCAGGTGTGCCACAAGGCATTGTGGGAGGGATATGATATGACGGCACATCAGTTTGTCAGCTCTGGCCAGCTCCCCCCACCTGGCTCCTGCAATTTTGTGTAGCTGTGTGTGTGTGCGTGTGTGTGTGTCAACCACAATATAGGCTATCAGCCATTTGAAAGGGGAATCCACCTTAAATCAAGACTGACGGTTTTCCAGCGAACATGGGAGGGGGAGGCTTGATATGTGAATATTAAAATGTGGCTCTTGAAGCAAAAAAGGCCAAAAGGCTCCTGAAGGTATCATCTAGAGAAATTCTCCAAAAGGTTCATTGCACTACCCATAACGCACAAACTATCCATTTTAATTAGCAACTTAATCTAGAATAGGATGTAAGTCTTAAAATGTTTTTTCAAAGTAAGAACAGATCTGACAATTAAATATGATGATGTAGTCTGTTTCTGATTTGCAACACTTCAATTCTTTAGAAAGGTGCCTTTTATTTACAGTGTGTGAATTAATTTTACACTGAAAAACAAAAGCCATGTTGGGAATTTTAAGTATTGCTCATAACACCAACAAGGAAACCACACACAAAAAAAACTGTGGCAGTGCAAAACTTTCTCTGGCTTCTAAATAAAATGTAACCAATGACGGCATGATTGAATCCTGTGTGTATCGTTTATTATCTGTATTAATAGATTAACTCTGGTTTGTCTGGAGCAGTATCTGTAGCCTTCTAGCTACAGTAATATTGCAAGTTTTACAGAGCAGAAATCAAACCAGATGTGCTGCTGTGTAGTTGGTCACTGCTGCCTTTGGCTCAGGGCGCTGTAGTGCTATCCTACACTTTGACAAGAATTTCTCCAGACCTCTGTTGTCCTTACTGGAAGTTACTCATGAAGCAACTGCCAAAATAAATTGTCAAAATACTCTGTCTTGCAGTTTGCCAGCAGGGTCTCAATACATTTATCTGTTAATTTAAAAGTATTTTCTTCACTGTTTTTTTTTTTTTTTTACAAATGAGCTCAGCAGGGTTAGCAACACCAAAACTTTATTTGTTGTTGTATTGTGGACAAAAGCACAGAAGCTATCTTCTTTCCTTTTAACCTCGGTACGTTTTCCTATTTCGCTGTATATTTATTTGGTTGTTTATCATGTGAGGTTATTTTTTCACAGCATGTTCAGATCAAAAACATGAATGTTGAAATGTATGTGTGTTTTATTTTTGTTGTTGACCTCCTGGCCCTGTAGATGAAACGTCCTAGTTTTAGTGTCTTGTGCAGTAGTCAGTTTGATTTTGAGGTCGGGTTGGTCGAGCGCTTGGTGAAGCAGAAGACAGACACATTATGCATGTGCATTTACACGTCTTCGCTGTCACATAAGGTGTGGCTGCACCGGGCTACAGGGCCAGTGTCAGAGATAAGTGTGTGTGAAGTGCTAAGGAGTATTTGTGACAGGTGTGTGACATGCTGTAGATGAACGTGTGCCGCTGTGGGTTAGTTTGCGGTAGCAGCCACAGAGACGTGTGATTGAGCTGTAACCGCATTAGATTATCTGATGTGTGAGCTGGATTTGGAGAGCGGGTGGTTTGCATTCAGCCGCTGAGCAAACATTATTTTTACCGTCAACCTCGCTTGACCTTAACTTTGAAACACAGGGAGGTTCTCCAAAAGCTCTTTTGAGGTAATGACCTTATTCAACACCTGATTGCCACTCCTCAATGTCAGTGATCTCTGTTGCTTTCATTGCATGTATTTCTAAAAGGATACAATGAAAGCAAGGGCCACACAGTTCACATCAATTTAATTTCCCACCAGTTTATTCAGTGAGCAACATTTTATTCAGAATTTTCGTTAATTTGTCACTTGTCTGTCTGTATTTGCCACTTTATCTAGTCGATGTGTTTCATCCGCATATTAAAATACAATATTAATAAAGTTGCTGAATTGTCTATTAAAATTAAAACAGTGCATGCAACCCTGTGTCCTGAAGTATAACACATGAGCACTCACAGTTTTGTGTCTCTTTGTTTTTCTTTTCCATGTCCACCATGTTTCTCTCTGTTCACCTCCGATCCTGACCTCTCACCTCACAGGTAAGTGCTTGAATGCATGCACGCACACACACACACACACACATGCACATTGCTCAGTTGCTGTATCTGTGATCTGAAGGCGCCGTGTAAAAGTGTTGAAGTTGCTAGTGATCCACACTTGTGGATAATGTTGCTAAGAAACAGCAGCAGTGATTGAAAGTGCGCAACTGACCTTGGTTGCTGTCCTGTTGACACTGAGGTGAGGAGCTGTTATTAGACTGTGAACACACTGAATATCACTTAGGTACAAAGAATTGTATGTTTTTCTCTTGGTGGCAACGCACAATGTAATATTTTCAGAATGTAGCATCTTTATATCACAGATTTTTTTTTTTCTTGTTCAGCTCAGTAGAGGCAGCGTGTGTGTGAGTGTGTGTGGCTATGTGCGGATCCATTTGCCTGCACGTGTGTGTGGTGCTCAGCTGGCCAAGCGAGAGTTGTGTAATTGCAGGGTTATTGCTGCTGAGCCTGATGGGTAATGACACATTTGCAAATTAATTCTCAGTGCTAGGCTGTGATTAGCATACGGAGAGAAGCATCTCACACACAAAGACCGATGCACACACGCGCACATGCTCACACACTTCACAAGCTTCTAATCACCAGTGAGAGGTCAGGTTAAATGGGTGTGTGTAATGGTGGAGTGGGTGTGGGTCTCAGCAAATAGGGGTGAGTGAAGGGTGACGAGATATTATTTCTTATCAGATGTGATACGTGCAGATGCACCTAAGACCAGCTTAAAATCTCGACACACAAAAGGCCTTTTTTTTCTTTTCTGCTTGCCGAGGCCATGAAAGGTTGGTCTGTGTGTATGGTATGTACAGGAAGGGCTAGGTGATGGCACAAGATTATTATTTATACCTTCAGCAGAATCATACTGTGAAGATGTGTTTTATTATGTGATTGTGAAACATCCTTGTTATTATAGTTAAACAAAAAATTTTGCTGAGGCTTTGTTTTGGTGTCATGCCATGCAGAACAGTGGAGAAAATTCATAGTTTTGTTTTGAACATGCAGACAATAATAATAATAATATAATATATCCATGCCCTTTGCATTGTGTGTAGGAAACTGGTCTGTGAGGTCTGTGACTTATATAATGTTAATTTGATGTGGCAACAGTAGTGTTAACACTTAGTTCCTGTTTAAAGACTAAATTACCTTAAAGTTTACATTAAGACAACAACACAACACACAACACATTTGGATTCTTATTTTTGGACTTGCACATCTTGTGATGTTGTTTGCAACACAACCTATTTCTCTCTGTTATTTTCTCTGAGAATCCCACACCAGCGCTTTCTTCTCGCAGCCATGTCAGAGTGCAGCATATTACAGGAGTGTACAGTATGTGTGTGCGTGTGTGTGTGTGTGTGTGTGTGTGATTCCATGTGGACCTCCAGAGGCTGTGTGTGGTAGGGAAAGATTATAGTGATGCCTTATCTTTGCTTTTCCTGCTGTGGAGGAAGAGCCCCAGCCCCGTCCAACACACACATGCACAACATTTGAGAGAGGGATTTTTGGGGGGCATATATAGTGTGTATATGTGTGTGAGATCAGTCTTTCTTTCTTTCTGTCTTTCTTTCTTTCTTTCTTTCTTTCTGACTGTGTCTTCCTTCACAATCCTAGGTTGTTGTTTTTTTTAACACCCCCTTTTTCACTTGTTTTGTTCTTCCCTTCTCCCATTCGTTCCCTCTCCTGTTACTTCTTGATCACAGTGTTTTCAGTCTCACACGCTGCCTCGATCCCCGGGGAGCTTTTATACCCTTTCAGAGAGAGTGTGTGTGCACGAGTGTGTGTCTGTGTATGCGTTCCCTCTTCTGCAGTGCACTTGTCAAATGTGAATCATTACACTGCCTTAAATAACAGAAGACAATAGCGTTTCTCCAGCATTGCCTGTCCCAGATGATTCTTTTCCATTACCTGTCAATATCCCCTTCTGTCACTGAACTGCATAACGCTCATGGTTTCACTTTAAGGCAGCAACCTGTGACTTTTTCCTGCTGCATAACGCCTTCTGCTTTGTGTCTAACACACTGATGCATTGAATGTGTTTACCGAACAAACTTTTGGTGTCTCTCGTCTCAGAAAAGAAAGCCTTCTGCTCCACAAAAATGGATGTGTTTTGTGTCTTGTGTGTTTGTAATAAGCAGATAAATAAAGCAGTTACAATGAGCAGTAGAATGAAAAAAAGATCTGTACTAGCGTAATCAAAGACACGCACAACAAGTATAGTTATTGAGGTTATTTTTAATAGTTACTGCAAAGCAAAAGCAGCACAGCAATGAGAATTTGTCACCAAAAGATGCGACATAAGAAAAAAAAAGAGATGATCTGGGATAACCTGTTCCTTGTAAAACACTTTGAACAGGCTGCTATAGCTGGAAACACAAATTCAAAGATGCATTTGCAGTAATAAAAGTATTAGAAGTTCTCCTTTGATTGATTGGCCCTTTTCAGGAGGGTTCATAAATGTAGTTGACACCTTTATTGAATGTTTGAAGGAGTTTGTTTAGTGTTTGTGGGAATATAAACCAGGCTTTCAGTGTGTGGCTGGATGAAAAAAACAAACAAATGAATCTTGTTGTCCTTTTTTCAGCTCTCCTCATCTTCATCTTGTCCACCTTACGGAAATTGGATGTCGTATTTTTAGTTCTCTGTCTGTCTGTGTCTGTCAGTGTGTCATCAGAGTTGGTGGTGTAACACCTCAGGGGGACACGTAACCTCCCAACCTGTCTCACAAGGTGCGAGACACTTCAACACCTACCTCACACACACACACACACACACACACACACCTGTGCAAAACGGCACAGAAGCACGCACATGCCTCTTAGCGATGATAATGTGTATTGTTTGAACACATTCAGGTGTACGCAGCTTAGTGTGAAGGGTGTGTGAATGTGAATATGTTAAACTCTCTCTATGTTATAGAACACACACACACACACAGACTGTTAACACACTGCGCTCGTCTTGATTAAACATTTACTGATTCCTTGTCTTAGTATTAATACAAAAGGCTGTGTTCCCAGAATAACTCCTCCCTTCCCGCTGCTTCCATCCATATCTCAATCCCCCCCTTCAACACTAGCTCCTTCCTTCTGTCTGTCTCTCCTCCTCCATCACTTATCGGTCCCTATTAGTGATTATTTGCCCTATTTGCCTGTGAGCATGCCTTTCGCACTCCCACTCATTCTCACTGTGCCTGTTGTGCTTGTGGATGCGTGTTGTGTGTGTGTTTTTTTTTTTTTTCTGTCCTCAGAGTCTTCCTGAAGGCATAGGACTCTTCAGTGTGCCTCCCTCCCCTTCCTCACTAAACTCCTGCCAATCTCCCCTGTCTCTCTCCCCCACAGAGTTTCATAGAATAGGTTGGAGAACAAGTCAGCCCACGGGGCAAACTGTCCTGCTAGACTATTTCCCCATCATCCTCTCCTCTCCTCTCTCTCCTCTTTTCTCTCTCTTGCCCCCACTCCTGCTGTTTTTGTGGTTTGGCATGGATGCTTCCCAGCAGATAGTTAACTCCTCACCCCTACTGCCACTATCTCAGTCAGGTTTGTGTGCAGAGCAGGCGGCAGCATAACACAGCATGTTTGTGTGTTTGTTCGTGTGTGTGTGTGTGTGTGTGTGTGTGTGTGTGTGTATTTACGGGAATGTTTGTTTATCAATGTTTT
>OOFC01007466.1:3055-20406 GCA_900323345.1 Pseudochromis fuscus
TTTTTTATTCAATCTCCCAAAGTATTTCACAAAATCACTCACTCACTCACACACACACACACACACACACACACACACACACACACACACACACATATAATGCAATAATGCAGGCTTTTTTTAGCTTCAGAACAATGGATGTGTAAAAAAAATGTTTTTCAAAGCTGAAATATTTGGTACAAATCTGTAAAACAAACAAACAAAAAAATGGAGAACAAATAGAGAGCTTTGAAAAACTGGAAACATCACCACAAACACAAGCAGAATGGAAACCAGCAGTCGAGGACAGAAAAGGATTTTACAGAAATTATCAACCAGAAATAAACTGTCCTGAGTCCAGTCGCTCAAAGATCAGGATTGTTGCTCTGGTCCGTTTTGGATCAATGCAAACAAATCGTCACCTTGAGCTTTGGGCTGTGTGAGCAGTGAGATCATCGATGTCTTGTTCTTTGTAATGTGAAATGTTTTGACAGGAAGGAAGATGTTTCTCTGAGCATCAGTTCTGATATTTTCAAAGATATTTCTTAAATTTGGGGTTGAAAATATATTACAACAAAATCTGATTATCCTGTATGTTCCAGTGAGCGCTGAAGAGAACATTTAAAGCACATAACATTTAAAATGAAGAGTTTGGTTTGTGGCTTGTTAAAGATTTATAAGATGAGGTGTGTTGTTCTGGGCAAAGTTGGTTTTGTGACCCACAGTTTTTCAAGCATCTTGGCTCCAGCCCTTGTAGTTTATTTTGTGATATTGCTTGTGTATGAAATAAATGACATATTATTTTTAAAAGAAATTACTCCTTTGTTGCAGCAGTACAAACCATATGACTGTTCAAGAAAGAAAGAAAGAACCTTTATAAAATCAATAAAAAGTTTTATTATTAGTCTGTAGCCAAACTTTGTTAAAACCCAAAGAAATTTATTTTCAATTCTTGAGGAAATCTCAGAGTTTCTGAAAACACTAAATATGCCAAGCTGTGTTTTGAGGAAATGTAAGTCCAGGTTTGCAACAAGCAGATACAAAATGTGCTGTTGTGCCTATGGAGGTGAAAACATATTTAAGGAAAAATCAAGATTTCAGGAAGGTAAAAAAAAAAAAAAAGTATCTGAGATTAAATAATTTTGCAGCCCAGTTCAATCCAGGTATTAATACATGAGTTAAAGCTTTCTGCTGCATATTTTACATTTGTACAACATCACTAAATCTTTTTTATCCTTAATTCAGCAACCGTGGAAACTCAGATGTCTTGGAAACCATTAATATGTTTTGTATTTTTGTAAAGTTTGATCATTTACCGCCTTTATATTTCTCCTTTGGTATAAATAAAACAGTCTACAGCTCTAATTCTGCCGTCACTTTCTCTCCACAACAGCTGAAGACCATGAGATTAATTTATTTATAAGCCACCAACTACTGAGAATAAGAGTTTTTAATCATTTTCATCCCTGAGTTTCAAAATTCAGCACAGCTATGGTATCTTTACTGAGATTAAAACACATTTTTGTTTGTTTGACCAACGTTTGGCTGCAGCATGAATTTATACGAACTGATGTTTCAGCAGATTAGTGACAGTCTTTTGTTTGATGGACACATATGTAACATGTACAAAATAACCACGGCTGGATTCACCTGCTGTGGCGACCTGGGGCTCTACTATTCAGGAAACAACCAGAATAATGAAGAGAGAATAACACTTTTTGAATAATGAGCATTTGAGCTTTCTAACAAGAAAATTAATTATGGGAAAAAAAATCAGTATTGAAACACAATTTTACAACAAATATAAACTCAAAAAGTTTAGTTCCTGTTGAAGAAGATATTTTTATAGCGGTGGTGCATATTTCTGACTACTTTATGATTAAGTAAATCAAGTTGAATCAACAGAGAAGTCTGGAGCTTTTGGATCTGTTTGCTGATCCAGCTCTGAAAAGGATGAACAAAACCTGTTCAACATCTCTGAGTGTTACGACGAGATTTCTCTTCATTCAAAGAAACAAGAAGTGAACTCTGGTGTAAAAAAAAAATGTGAAACACTGCAGTGTGCACACTTATTTTTTCCCACATATGTTAAAACTGATCCTGCTGCTTGCTCTCTGTGATATTTTCATACACAGTCTCCAGCTGCCGTGTTGGCGTCGGGCTGAGTTGTGTAACGATGAGGTTTGATTTCAAGCCTTGGGGTTTTTCGGGGTCTTGGGACCACTCACTTACCCTCCCTCCGGCAAGCTGAAATCGCACCCCTGGGCCAGTGGATGACCCTTATCCACACCTCCTGCACACACACACACACACACACACACACACACACACACACACACACACACACACACACACACACTCAATGAAAAAGGCTTGGCAAAGGAATCCCATCGTTTTAGAGAGGGATCCCATTAAAAGTGCATGAGTGTGTCTGTCTAGGAATCAAGACACCCGCTTCCCGCTCAGCCGATAGCTCTGTACGTGTGCGTGTGTGTACATGTGTGTGTGTGTGTGTTATTTATTTATGTACACAGTTATTAGGGCATCTCCTGGCAAGCATCACTCAATCACTCTCTGCAGGACAACTGGAGAATGAATGAAAGCAGAACATGTAGTTTTGTTTTATCCCCACATTATGGGATCATTAACTCCACGTCTGACCCCGGATCAGACATCCTGCAAACACACACACATCTGCACAGCTTTAAGCACAGAGATGAATGACACACTCAGGATATGTGCAGTTTTGGAGATGAGGAGCTTAAACCCTTGATATCATATTGAATTTGTACAGTGAAGATTCCCTGCTGCAGTCACTCGCTTGTGGCTTTTTCTGGCTATGACCTGAAATGTAAGATTTTGCATTTTCATGACATCACAAACCAAAACAGAGAAATGATTCTGGAGTATCCATAGACAAGAATTAGATTGAGGAAAATGAGATGTCTTCATAAAAATCTTTGTTTTGTTAGGATAAAACTTTCTTTTTCTTTTGATGTGCTGCTTTTGTTCAGCACTCAGCTGAGGTGGGACAGAAACACTGCTCACCTAGTTTGCTTCAAAAGTGGAATTAAACATCATGTTCCAGTAATCAATCAATGACAACATCCTGAAATCACAATGTGATAAACCAATGAACTGACAATGAACTTATAAAATTATAGCTACATAAAGTGTTTTTGTTGTTGTTGTTAATGTAGCCACAGAAAATAATTTAAAATGATGGTTAACAATTTAAAGTGAGAAGGAGAAGGAAAAACAACTTTTTCATAAAACATGCAAATAGACCTAAGCTCTTTAGGTATGTGAATTTAAGTTTACATTAATTTCATGAACTCGACTTTTTTCACCAAAGTTCATTTTCCAATGTCATCCATCAAACTGTTTTTTATATCAAGGATTTAACGCATGCAGGTCAAATACATACAAATAGATTCATTTAAATATGACAAAATGCAGAAAATCAACATGCTCATAGTAAAAGAAAACATCCAGGTTCGTTTATCTCACCGTAAAACGGACGGTCTCTTCTCCCCGAGCCTCCACAGATGTAGCACGCGGAGCGGTGTGATGTTTGGAGGAGCTCCGGGAGCTCAGCTGTGCGGCGGCTGCGGCTCCTCCTCCGACCACCAGGCGGCGCTGCTCGCACATAAAACCCTGCGGAGCCGCGAGGCCACAGAGAGGCCACGGAACAAGCAGCAGGTCCAGATAATAACAGAGTGACAGTACAGAGAGGTCAGAGAGAAAACAAACCAGACACACTGCTCAGCTCCGTCTCTTCACTGATTCACTTCATTGATTAATGAAGAAAACAGGTTTCCTGACACTTTTTTTAATTTCTATCCTTTTTTCAACTTGTCCTTCATTTTCTCTGCTTTTTCTTCTTCTTTCCTTATCTCCTCTCTTTGCTTTCTGCTTGTATTTCTGTCTCATCCCCCTCGTCTCTTCTTCTTGTTTTTGTCTCCTCTTGTTTAATGTTTCTTTCTCTTCTCTTTTTTCACTCTATTTTTTCTTTTGTTTGTCTTCTGTATCTGTCTTTGCCATCTTCACCTTTCCTACCCTCCTCTCACTCTACCTTTCCCTCTTCCTTTTTTCACATACTACACGTCCTTGTCCTCGTCCTGTCATCCTCTGTTTCCTTTCTCCTCTGTACTTTCTGTCTCTGTGTCCTTCTCTCGTCTCATTTTCTGTCTCTCATTATTTGGTTGTCTCTTTTCTTTTCTTGTCCTTCTCTTCACTCTCTTCTTTAGCCCCTTCTCCCATTTTTCCTCACTTTGTCTTTCTTTTTCCTTCATCAGATCTTGTTTTGTCTCCTTTCTTGTTTTGTCTTTCTTCTTCATCGTCTTCTCCGTCCTCTTCACCTCTTATTTCTTGTTCCTTTTTTTACTCTTTTCTCTTTCTCTTCTTGCCATCTTTTCTTCTTCACTCTTTTCATTATATCATCTTCTCTTGTTTTGTCCTCCTTTTTGTCTCTCTAGCTCCCTCTGTTTTCCTGTTTTTCCACTCTTCAGTTTGTTTCAGCTTGTGTTTATATTATTTTTCCTTCTTTCTTGTTCATTAATTTGCTCCCTACATCCTGTCCTCTCCTTTTACTAGAAATGTTTTTCTTCTTTTCCTTCCTTAATTTTCCTGTTTTCTGACATCTCTGTGTTTCCTCCTCTCCTCTCCTTGTCTTACCACCTCTCTCCTCCGCTCTCCTTCGTCCTGGCCACGCTCCAAGGACGGATGGAGGGGGAGCATCCGGAGAGCGCTCAGTGGCGCTGACAGCTGTCACTTTGGCTGGTGCTAATGCAGATGGGCTAACCTGAAATGAGCAGGGACAGGCCTGAAGCTCAGCGCGTCACTGACCGCCTCCACCTCCTCCTCCTCCTCCTCCTCCTTCTTCTCCTCCTCTTCCTCCTCCTCCACAGGGAGAGGCAGCAGCACACTATGTGGTGAGGGCTGAGGTGCTGGGGTGGGTTGGGAGAGATAAGGCAGAGGATATAAGAGGGGTCAGTGGGGTCACGGTGTGGTTAGCACTGACAGCGGGGCTCTGAAAATGATCTAGTGCTAACGGAGAGGCCAAAAAGAGACCCGAGCAAGAAGGAGGGAAACGGTGAAGGAAGGAGGGAGGATAAGGAGCAATGGTGGAGGAGGATGGAAACTCTTTTTTACAGCACTTAATCCAAAACACTTAATCAGTTCACAAAGACAATTTCATAACAAATGTAAAGTCAAAGATTTTCTAAACTGATGTAAAGGTTATTCTTGACTTTGGAAAGTGAACTTGACAAAACATTTTCTTTTCAAAAACATTTCCAAGATCAAGAGCACACTTTCATCAAATGTGTCAAAATGTATAATATAATAATCAAATATTTGAAAAGTCAAACAAATAAATGATGCTGTTGTTATGTGGTATGTAAAATATCTGGAGGGTAGTTCTGCCAATGTGAAAAAAGATTTATCTCCATATTTGTGGAAGGAGAAAAGGAGAAAAAAAACTAGGATTATGAGTTGCTATGAAGTTGAACATTAATGTTGTTACAAAAATCATTAAACTACCAACTTAACAAATTAACAAAGAATTAAATGATAAGTCATATTGTTACATAACAGGGAGTTCAAATCCATCAGAGGAGTGTAATCTCAGAGGACGATGAGATGGATGCATGCACAGCAGCCTGCAGTTACTTGTTGTTAGCCTTGAAAACATATTACCAGTAACTTTGAGTAAAGCACAGACGTTGTTTATTCCATGTGAATGCGTCATATAAAAGTCAGACATCATGATCATTTCTAAATCACGAGCTCCCCTCCTAAGACTACTCCTCTGCAAATAGGGTTGTTGTTGCTTTTAATTATCCTGTGACCCTTTACACTCATGCAGAGACTCCTTTCAGGACCCCCACCACATGTTGAGAACCGTGCATTAGAGAGAAAGATGTAGAGGAAAAAAACGAGGTGAGAGATGAGAATGGAGGGATGAGGAAGTGACAGTTGTGTCTCTAAAAGGACTCCTGCTCATTATAACAGCTGGTGTCAGACTTTCCTCCAGAATCTCTGTGAATGTCAGATGCATGCCCACTTTAATTCTGTGTGTGTGTGTGTGTGTGTGTGTGTGCGTCCCACTCGGTGCATTTCCACAGTGCGTGCTGATTCAGCTCGTTATCTGATGGAGCCGCAGACAGAATGAGTTTAAATCTCAGCGTCGCCGCGAGCTCTCGCAGTGCTTCATCTACTGTTTGCTCTACTGTTCTCTGCACACATCAGGCTGCACAGGTAAGGACGCACTCACTGCGAAGGAGGCTATGCTACATATCACAGAAGTATGAAAGAAAAGCGACATTTTACTGAAAGCCTCTAAAGTACTTTCACAGCCCCTCAGTTTAAAGTACTGCAGCTCAGACTGAGTCTAGAGGAAGTAGGCAACATTTAAGAATTAATATGTAACAACAGCATGAGGTGGTAATATGCTGCACTGTCCTAATGTCTAATTCAGAGCTGTTGGAACCTGGACTTTGCTTCTACTCAAACAGAGGAGTGATGCTGAGGTCCAACACTGATGTCAGATCGCTCCCATTCAGCATCCAAAGTTGTCCTAAAGCTGTTGGATGAGATCACGACGCTGGCACTAAGGACCTGTCTCAAATATCAAAGGAGTTTTGGAGCTTTGGACATGCACAGTAGCTGTAGTGGATGTAAAAGGTGAGAATGGAGAAAGGCCAACAACTTTGCAATTAGAGCTAAAAACAATGGGCCCGAACACAAAATCTAAAACTACAAGTAATATACAATGTGCTTTACTATATAGTACAATATAACTCAGTGAGTGACATAAGACACAGTGACTGCTAATGAAAGTGTGCTCAGTGCTGTCCAGCCACTAATATGATGCAGTTCAGCCTTGTTTACTTGGGCTTATATGGTTGTGCTTTTGTTTCCATGTTTGTGTACCGCAGTGGATACCAGGTTACAACAAGTCATGTAGCAGCCACAACGACTAAAGAGAAGAACACAGATAGAATGGACAAAGCTAATGTGCCATCTCCCATCTATTTGTAAGTTTGCATTTTGAAGCCAGGAGTTTAACATTTGAACATCGCCAAGTTGGCTTTTTGGAGCCAGAAGTGACCATATTAGGATAAGAAGGGAGGAGTGAGGATGCGGGGCTGACCCTTTAACCCGAGGACACTGCCCAATGTGTACAAGACTGGAGTTCACCTGTGATGAAACTCCAAACATCCTGTAAATCATTGGAGCTCAGACTTGTCAATGAAACTAACCACGCCCCCAAATCTTCCTCTTTTTGAAGCCGAGCACATGACACCAGAATGACATGAGGAAAAAAATGTATTGACTTAGGATTTTGGGATTGAAAATTAGGATTTTTCAATTGAAGAGTTTTTGGATCCAGCATCTAGTGGCCATTGGTGGCATTGCACTCTTTTGCACATCCCCATTGACTTAGCTTTTGAGATCTAGTTGTGATGTTTATTTCTATATCCAGTTATAGAACAGAGCCTGACCCTCATCCAGAGCAGAACAAGACCATAAACTATATAGTTTTGTTTTCATCACAACTGGCCCAAATAAAGTATTTATTATAAGTAATGTAACTGCTGTAATTTGATTCTTTTAATAAAAAATCCTGTCATGGTTTCGGGGGTTAGATACAGTGTGTGGGTTGGACAGGTGTGATGCTGTGGTGCCACAGTGTGGATGTTACTCACAGTCCTCCAGGGAATCCTCAGGGGGTTTATGTGGCTGCTCAGACAGATGAAAAATTAGAGGGAACATTGGTGGTGACCCTGTGTATTACTCCAATGATCAGATCAGAGCTGGAGCAGAGGGACATCACGTAGGTATGCAGTGCACGAGGTCGACTCGCTCACGTTACGTGTGATACAATAACTACATACCTGTAACATCACACACAACCGCAATATGGCCAAAGAAAGGAGGTGAACATACACAGTGACTCCATCACCCACAGTAAGAAGCTGTTCTCAGTCAACAAAACAAACCTCATCAAGTACGAAGAGACAGGACTGAAAACATCTGGCTAAGAGATCAAAGTGAAAGAAAACAACTGGAAGAAGAACCAGACCGGAAGCTTTTCTTTTGATAAATGAAGAAATACAATAAATTAGATTTATAATCAGAATTGTCCACTAACACTTCTCTGCAGCACTGATTGATCAACTCATTCTACATGTAATGTAGGGCTAATGTAAAAGACAATTTAAAACATCCAGATGATTGGGGGTTTACTGGATAATCACTTTCATTTAGGGATTATCCCAAAGTAAAAACGGACTAAATTTTCCACCAACCTGTCTCTGGGTATTTTGAGCTCTGGGTCTTTTAAGCCTGTTCTGGTGTAATAATTAGGATAATCTGTATGTAATAGCTGGATTACAGCAGGTTACAAAGACTCTACTCTTTGGCAGAGCACCATTTATTTAATTAATCAACTAATGCCCATTCAAGGCCTGCTTAGAGACACAGAGGGACTCAGTGAAGCTCTGAGGGAGCTTCAACACACTACAGGGTCTGCCATCACACATCATCCGCACAAATCCAATAAAAACACAAAAGCAATGTGATAATGCATCTCTGGCTCTTGGTCTTAACCCCATTGACAACTCTACATGAGCTTGAATGGCCGGGAAAAAATCTTTCTTTCTGAAGCTGATCATCAATCAACTTTTGAGAAATCAGAAAAAACAGACTGGTGTGCACAGTATTGTAATATCCTATTCAATGAAGGCTAAAGGAGCTGCAGGATTATTTATTTTATTCTATTCATGTGTTCAGGGCACCAACAGGAAGTTAACCCAACCCCTGAGCAACAGTTAAGGAGAAGTCTGGTTGTAGATGTGTATTATTTAAACTCATTCATGTGTGCAAGAAGCCAACAAGAAGTCAGCTGTACGTCTTGTGCTTGCTCTCTGTGGGTTTCCACTGTGAAGGACTCTGATCACATCCAAGGGCCCAAATCATCTCAGTACCAATCATGGAGACTTGAAGACCTATTTGAGTGTATGGACTCCTGAGCAGCTTTTATTACAGTGAATAAGATGCCACCTTGTAATCTGATGTCCGCTTCTCCAGAATACATCCATGTTTGATTACATCATCTCAGCCAACCCTCTTCTTCTGCGGTGGTTTAAAATCACCCAACTGGAAAATTAACACTACCTGATGTTTATCCCGTCCAGGGTTACCAGGTCTGTGGTTTTCTGGTGGAATAAGTCTATGTTTTGTTAGGTTATGTTATCTATGTAAGTCTAAGACATTATAACTTAAATGTTTAAACTGCTTAGTTTCAAAGGTTTTTTTTTTTCCTTTTACCTCTTCTGTCTGTAAGTCGATCCAACCCAAAGTCACACAGATGAGTGGTTGGACTGAGGTCTGCTTTCAGGCTGGTTTTGGCTCACAGACATGGAGACTCTGACGATCATGTAGTTGATAGATGCAGGCCTTATCTTGTTGGTTTACATTTGTATGGAAACATAGTTACAGTAAAATCAATTTAATTTACAGAAACATTTACATCCAAGCAACATAAAGCACAAGCAGACCAGGAGACCTGCATCAAGGTCAAGGATTAACATCAGGGCATCTTTGTTTGTAGCATGATTTAGTGCTGCTGGTCATGATAAGCACACACATGTCAACACTGTGATGCCCCACCTTTCCCCTCCTGTAGCCACCATCCCCTCTGCGGGGGCCACAGGTCGAGTGTGAAATGCACGCAAACATTTTAATATTTCAGACAGTACTCTCGCTCACCAACAGGCAAACCAACCAACCAACCAACCAACCAGCCGGCCGGTCGGTCAGTCAGCCGGTGAGCCAGTGCACACTCTGAGAGAAAGAGAGAGGGAGGGAGGAGGAGGAGGAGGGACAAAGCAGGGGGGACGGGGACGGCGGCGACAGCTTCATAAATAGTCTATGAAGAACGAGCTCACCACAACCCGTCAAAGGCCCACAATGATTTATTGATTTCTTTATTTGTCACATAAAAAAGGGAAAGTTGCTCCTCATGTCTCTCTTTTATCTCTCGTTCTCACCCCTTGTTGTCTTCTTCATCTTCATCTCCTTCATCCTCTCATCTCTGTGCTGAAAAAAAAAACAAAGACGAGAGGACAAACTGCCACCTGACAGGTTGCACAGGAGGAAATCCTCTGTCTGCAGTGAGGGACTGTGACTGCAACAGTTTAGCTGTTTATTATTACCAGTTATATTATATGAATATTATTTAATGTATATTTTAGAATGTACATTTTACAGTGAAAAATAAATAAAGTGGGGTTTCTTCTCTTGTCTTTTCATGCACTTTATGTGTCTTCAGTCCTCCCTTGTTATCACTTCATCCTTTTTTTCCTTTCACTTGAATCCTTGCCTGGACTTCCTGTCTCGTCCTCATTTTTCTAATCCCTGCAACTCTTCCCTCACCTTTAATCCAGTTTTATTCTTTTACATCCTTCCCTGTATCACTTTCTTGACTTTCCTCCATTTCCTCCAGTCTTTCCATTTCCTGTCTTTTAGTTGTCTTTCCCACTCTTCTCTTGGCTTCTCTTAATCTCCTAATGTTAATGTTTCCTTCCTTCTTTATTTTTCTTTCTTCAGTCATTATTACATTGCCGTCCCTTTCACCGCTGTTCTCTTTTCAGTTCTTCATTTCCTTTTGCTGATTATCATTTTGTTAGCTCGGGTTATTCTTCCTTTTATTTTGATTTTTCTTCCCCTTTCATCTTCCTCTAATTTACTTTCTCCCACTTCCTGAGTTGGTTCCTTACTTGTTTCATTTCCTTCTTCTCATGACTCTTTTCCCACTTCTCCTCCTTCCCTGCTGTCACATCCTTTCTTACTCTGTCCTTGTCTTTACGTTTACTTTCACCTGTTCCTTTAGACATTAATGCCTCATTTAATTTCTTTCTTTCTTTCTTTCTTTCTTTCTTTCTTTCTTTCTTTCTTTCTTTCTTTCTTTCTCTCTTCTAATTTCTTTCCTTTAATTGTTTTCTATATCTTCTTTACCCTCTTTCTTTTTTCCATTAGTTTGAACTTTCTTGTCCTTGATCTCTTCTCTTTCCCTCCTTCCTTGTGTTTTCATTTCCTTTATTGATCCTTTCATCATCATCCCTTCTTTTGCTGCTTGTTCCTTTCCTGTCCTTTGCTTTCCTTTCTTCTTCCCTTTGTCCTTTAAAATGATACAAAACCAGTCTTTTCCTGCCCTTCCTCGCTTCACTCTCATCCTGCACTCAGAAAAACCTGAACACACTTGCCTCTAAATGTTATATGAAGCCCAGCAGAGCATCATTCAGTCCCCCAGCAGTGGTGGGTGACAGGGACACGGGCTGAGACGTCTTCAGGGTGTTTTATTCCCTCCAGATTTCCTCGTCTCCTCATTAGACTGCCTTCCTTTCCCTAACCCCTCACCCTCCACCTGTCCATCTCCTCCTCCCACAGCTCCGTCCATCCATCCCTCGGTGTCCCCCCTCTGTCTATCTGTCCCCTGCTTTCAGAGACTCTCGTGGCGCTGGCAGCCTGTCGATGAGAAGCATTGGTTGGCGGCCGGCACAGTCGATGACCCTGACAGTGTGCAGTTATCGTTCTAATTAAGATGCCACACTTGAGTTAAACCGCGGCATTAGGATTTGATGGGGAATTGATCAGAGTGTCAGAGGCAGAGTGAGACAGAGAGGGGGAAATGAGGAGGGGGAGATATGGTGGGAGAGGAAGGGATGGTGGGAGGCAAAACAGAAGAGTAATTATTTAAAGAGGGGAGGGAGTAATGAACAGAAAAGCAGACATGAACATTGTTTGTCCATTGCTGCCATGTGTTTTACTGCCCAGTATCTCAAAGTATAAATATATTAATAAAAAAAAAAAAAATCTCAAAATTTAGTTGTGATTCAACGCTCCGAGATTTGTCACCATTGAATGGTGGAAAATGTTTTCATTATAACAATTTAATTCAAGGTTGTGCAGAATCATAGACAGATAGAGAAAAATGATGCCACTGTGGATGTGCAAAAAAGTGCAATATTTCTGATGGCCACTAGATGCTGGCTCCAAAAAACTCCAATTAGCTTCAATTCAATTATGATTACAACATACCATTCATACTATCATACCATACCATTATCATTCATACCATAAGTCATTCTGATGCCAGGTAATGTCAGTCATAACAACATATTTACTCATAGAGGAACATATGTTTCAAAATGTGAAACTGAAACAAAAAATTGTAGTGGAGTAAAGAAAAAGTATAATATTGACTCCCAAAGTGTGAAAACTGGGAATACTTTACCTTAAAGTTGTACTTAAATACAATATTTGAGTAAATGTAATTAGTTACATTCAACATGTAAATAAGAATACTAAAACTAACTTATATATAAAGTTGTCCTTCCCTTTATTTAGAACAAAACTGGGTGTGTTTTTCATTTATTACACACATTTAAATTGCTGGATATCAAACTATTAATTAGTTAAATTAATTAATAAGTTATTAATTTATATGTATTATTAATTTCCACAGTCACTAATAAGTCAGGTGTGATTCTCACTATGATAGAGCATCCTGTATCTTTGTAAGTGTCCCATTGTTGTGAGCATCCTGCATGTTTGTTGAGTCCAAGAAGCAGCAGGGCGAAGGTTAAGATAATCCTTGATTCCACTTGATCGACAAGTCGATATCCTCAATGACAGGAGCTGAGTGTGTGTGTGTGTGTGTGTGTGTGTGTTTGCATCCTCTGCACATTAGCCCAACACTGAGAGCTTTGACAGGTTCTTATTGCTTCTGTCTCTCGGGGGTTTTCACTTGAACCACACACTTAAATGATGGAGCTGCTGCTTCATACAGAACATCAACAGAAGATTGTTCTCTCAAACTGTTTGCAAACATTGAAACAACCCAAGTAGACCAAACACACACACACACACACACACACACTGCAGCACCAGTGGGGTTGCTGTACATTAGAAAGCGTGAGCGAATGATTACCCGCAGTGGAACAGCTGTGTGCCGGGATGCATACATGTGCTGCAGATAAATATGAATGAGCAGCAGATAGGCTTCATGCATTAAAGTGGGTGCGGCCATGCATATTCACTCAGCTCACTGCACACATTCACATGCATTTTAGACACATTCTCACACAGGACTTTACAAACAACTCTGCACGCACAACTCAGTGGCCTTCAGAGGGGGGAACAGTCGAGGCTCGAATTAGAAGTCGGCTGAGAAGTTTGGTTTATGTCCGAGTGCCTTGATCTGTGGTGGCAGAGTTTTAAGAAAGTGAAAGGCAACAACCTTTACATGTGCATTCTCCAAATGGGAAAAAAAGGCACCAAAAAACCAAAAAAACTGGGATTCAAACTGGTCCAAGTCTTTCTTTCAGTCTGAAATTTGATGATTTTTTCCAAAGTGGCACAAAAATAAAAACAGTTTAAAGTTTTATACTTTTGTACAGGAGCTCCAAATGTTTGTACACTGAGGCCACATTTGACTGTTTGATTAAAATACATTTCAGTTCCAACAGTGTAGGTCAAATGAAGAAAATGTTGGTAAAGGTGAGCATAATTAAGGGTGTGGCCTTTTTAAGTGGTCACATGTCATTACTGCAGGCTTGCTTCTCCTTCTCATCTTCAAACACTAGTCCACAAACCAATGAGTGGCTTCAGGATGGCTACATTCATGTTGGTATATACAGTCTGGGGCCTACATGTTAATGAATTTCTTTCACAAACAACCAGCAGCTGCAGGACAGAAAGGTCTAAGATGCGTGTGAGTTGTCAGTCCACATGAGGACTGGACAGTGTTGTGAGGTTTACCTTCTGTCTGTCCCGATCAGTCTGCTGTCTGAGTGGGAGAAGGACACAGTGACATGAAGCACCTGAGGGGCGAGCTCGTGATCAACGCTGACAGGAAGCGTGAATGACACCTGACACATGCTCGGACTCAGAGTGCTGTCTGCTGCTAACAGCTGCTCTGAAAAAGGCCCCTGATTGACCAGACCTGACACAAACACAAGGGAACACACACACACACACACAATCCCACACAAAGAGGCACGATAATACAGCCAAGGGCAAAGGGTAGATGTGGCTCAATAACATGATTTCCATTCTGAGATAATACTGATACAACTGCAGCTGCAACATGTCATACTGACTCATCATTAGTTTTTCAGATGATCAATTAACTGGTTTTACTGTCTGAAGAATGTAACAGTTTAGCAAAATACAAGTGTCTTGTCTGTTTTTTTAATCAATTCAAAACCAAAATACCTTCAGTGAATGAAATGTTCTAAATACAAGGCTTTATTATTTTTTGGCAAAAATTTACAGTAGCTTTATCAATTTATTTTCTCCCCAAACATAAAGAGCCTCTAAAAAAGAGGCCATTTTAAGGCCCAGAGTTACAGTGTATAGTAACCATCTTTTCCATTTACAGCTCTAGCATCATCATTTCATCGTTGGAAATCTAGGGTTTAAATACAGCAGTAGATTGGTGGAGGTGGCAGGAAGGTCCGCCCCTCAGCTTCTCCACTGGTCCCACCTTTGGACACACATCCACGCAGAGGACTACAGGAGAGACGACTCGAAAATGTTCATTTGGTCTTCTTAAGCAATCACGGTGGTGGTGATTTGTTAAAGACAACACAGATTGGTAAGTAAGGTCATGACAACTGGTCTGCACAGCACTATTACATTTTTGCCTTTCTTTTTCGTCTTTTCAAACACACACAGATGAACAGCAACAGAGCTGCCATCCGAGACAAAACCTGCCATTGGAAACCCAAAGACACTTGCTGGGAATCAAAACACCAACAATGTAATAAGTGGACAATCCACTTAACCATCTGAACCACAAATTCAGACACTCCATCAAGTTCCTGCACCTGTCCAACAAGTAGTCTGACACATAAGCTACAGTAAAACTACAAAAGCAGGTGTAACATAGTAATTACAGTGAACTGGTAGGTGAATTTGCTACCTTTAGGCAAAGTCAGGTTAACTGTTTCCACTGGTTTCCAGTCTTTGTGCTAAGATGGGTAGCTAATGGGACAAAGAACCTCTTCACAGAAACGGGCAGAAGGAGAAACCTTTTTAAATGACTGTTATGGTAGAAAAAAGATGAAGTAGCAATGTGACCCCTCCTCTTGTCTTACAGGTCGTTATAACCAAAGAAATGCTGTTTAAATCGAAAATGTTCTCAATAACATTTAAGACCCTCAAGGCTATTCCATTCATTGATTACCACTGATGGTGATCATTTACATAAGTATGGGAATGTTCAAGGTTAGTTCATGCTAAAATGATTTTCTGAGACCGTTTCAGGTAATCTTCAAAAAATAATGCATTTCCTATACAGAATCAAGGTCCATGCATGGCCATCTCCATGCTCTCCTCCTCTCTCTCTGACGACGCAGGAGAGCTATCGACTAACCATCAAATCTTCTATCTGCACGGCAGGCCATTTCTCCTTGTCTCAGCACTCCACACCTCCTCCATTATAGCTCATAATCTCATCTGAACAGGCAAATGACCCTCCGAGACGTACAGAGCGGGAGAGAGAGGGAGAGGAAAGGATCGAGGAGAGAGAGAGAGAGAGGGAGCAAAATAAGAGCATAGCATGGTTTTAATAACATCCACCTGCCTGACGCACATGGGGAAACTAAACTAAAAAAGGGGTTTGTGTTTGTCCCTCTGAATGATGAACACAAATATTTATGTAACAAGAATTATAACCTTATTCTTATCCCACAAAAAAGACTAAATGGATTTTTCTCAATATTGTCTGACTTTCTGTGGCACATTTTCTGAAGCAAATGTTCTCTAAAACATGAGGAAGTAGTTTTGTTGAACTATTTTCAGAGGACTACACTCACCTCTCCCACTGTAGTGAGTATTTCTGAGTGTAGTTTGTATTTCCAGTGCTTAACGAGGAATACACAGAAAACTCCATCTACTGCCACAAAAACAGCAGTAAACCAGTCATACAACCGGTAACTCTGATTCAACATAACCATCACAGAGAAATGCCTCATCCTTCGTCCCTGATTCTGATGTGAATGTCCTCACTTTTCTCACACCCGGGGTTTGAAACTCACACTAGTCCTCCTAGAAATAGCTACACAAGCACACACACAAACACAACTGTTGTGTCCATCTCATCAGAGGGTGATACATTGATTTATTCATGTCTATACATCTCCTGAAGACTCAAGGCTCATTAATGCTGATTGTTATGAAGGTACATGCAGTATATTCTGTTTGCATGTTTTCCAAAGGCTGACACACATCGACAAAATAGAGCAATGCTACTGTAAACTGTGTGCATAGAAGTTCAAGTGATACACAACAGTGAGCTTTCAGTCTGACCTTCAACCAGCTCTTCATCCTAAATTTGAATAATTAACATTTGTGGCAAGTCTCCACAGTTTGACTGTGCAAACAGATTTGTGTCCTCACAAGTTAAGTGGTGCAGAAGAAACAGAAGCTGAGAGACAACACCAGAGTGTGTCCTACAGTAGAAATATTTGACATGATCTTCAAACATTGCTTGGTATTGATGTGGGTGTATCCTTGACTCGAGCATCAACTTTTACATATACTTTGGGGGGCTGGGGCTCCTCAGCAGAGTTGTTTCAGCCCCAGTGAGACAATAAAATAGGGGAGGACCATTGGAGTGATTATTATCTTCTTTTATCTTGTGACTCCACAATGGCAGCAAAAAGGAGAAGCACCGGAGCAGAAGGGCTACTCAAAATATTGTCATATCCACATAAAACAACAGTGTGCATGTATTTTTTTTTTTTTTTCTAGAAAAGAGTTTATGAATGTATCTGAGCTTGGCAGACAGCACTGTTTTAACTCTGGATGCTCAGCAGCAGTTGTAATTTTGCTCTGAAACCAGGCTTAGCAGTTTTACACTCCTAAACCCTGAAGCAGTCTGGTTTTATCATGTTTCCACCACTCTGTTTCGTGCCTGTTTGTTAGAAAAATACAATCTACCTGTCACTCTGGGTGTTTCTCTCTCTGGGTGGCTAAATGCTGCCTCTGCCTCTCCTCCCTCCATCCCTGCGCTGACCATTGATCACCGGTGACAGTGATGTCTCTACTGTGCTCACTGTGTTGTCCTGGCTTCTGTCCACCCAGGATCCTTCCTGACCCCGTCGGCATCAGCACCTGCCGGTTACCGTGACAACTACATCCTGAGCTGTTATTGGTCTCCTGCACGCCTGCTGTTGGCAGCCATAACTCCTGCCAAACGAGGCTTATGATCCCTCTCCTCCTACGCCCTTTATGGGTGCTTGGGGAGACAATGGGGCGATGCAGACCCTCCTCTCCCCCCTTGTGTCTTTCTCAAC
>OOFC01007468.1:1993-15605 GCA_900323345.1 Pseudochromis fuscus
ACAACTGCTCTGCTTTTTTTTTTTTTTAATCAATCTCCTGCAGAAATGAGCAAAGCTGCCGGGAGATGGGGAATGTCTGACATAGTAGCAACACCGGGTGCTGTGGGTCATCTGCCGATATGAGTTTTTGTTCACCTGGATGGAGCCAGCAGATGGCAGGGTTGGGTCTGGGGGCTCTCCAGGGGAAAGACGAGCAGAAAGGCATGGGAAGAGACACATTTCTTCACTAGCTGTGCTCCTTCAGATGAATGGCAACATAGTGGGAGAACACAAGTATACAAGCGTTTCACATTTTTTTGCGTTTGATTTCTTACAGATTTAAACAAAAGCAGATAATACACTTAGCGCTATAAGTGATGATTCATTAGGCTAAATTTGATACCACCACTAGGAGTCATTGCTGTTTATATTTCATGAGCAATAAACATAATTAATATTACCTTGACTGAAAACACAGGGTTACATCTTTGGGATCAGATTACCGTTCAATTGATTTATTTCTTGCAGAACTCACCTCCATATATATGTTAATGTTATGTTATATTGATGCTATGATTGATGTTCCTGTTATTTAATGTTGCAATAAAATAGCTAAAAAATAATCTACCTTGTATAGATAAAGATTTCAAATCAAAATGACTCCTTTGATAGAAGAATAAATGTGTCCAGAATATAATGGATATATTTATCTTTTGTGTCATTCTGTGCCATATTTTTAGTATGATAATAAAGTTGATTTGATAGATATGAATGGTAATGAATAACTTAAATGCTTGTTGGGAAATTAGACTCTGAAATTAGAAACAAGCAACTGATGAAGACAGTATTGTGCAATATCAATAAAGTGTCTGTTTACGTATCTATTATGCATTTCTGTTATTGAGTTGAGGCTGTCATGTTTGATCTGCTTAGCTCGAAGCTCTTTCTTCTTCTCCACGAGAGAAAAATGAAGCGCCGCCAATATTACAAATGTTTTGTAAAGGCGTCTTACTGTATAATTTGATGTGGGACAGCATCACACTCACTATAATGGTTTTACATTTATATTATGCAAATAAACTACAGTAGCAGATTAGGGTGTCAAAGATGCAAAGTGGTTCGCGGTTTATTGTATAATTGCTTGAATAATGTGTGCAATAAATGAACAAGTATTGCATGTTCATTTACAAGTAATCACGAAACACCTAAATGAGTTAAGCTTCCAAGATTAAACTCAAGAATCCTGGGGTAGCTATAGATAAAGATTTTAAAGATTTATTGAATGTGTTATTTTTTTATGCTGCAAAAAAATGCGAGATGAGCGCAGCTTTCTTTATGGCCTGCCCTGTGGTTGGCTTCATTCAGCAGACTATAGTTTGTGTTTTATTCCAGTCGTGTTTGCTCCCCTCCTGAGCTCCTGTCTCCTGCAGCAATCTGTCTGAAAAATGCATATATAACATCCTGTGAAAATAGCTTTCTGCAGGGACTCGGCTAAAAAGCCGCGCTGCATCAAATGCTACTGTCATTCTCCACTAGGTTGAGTTGATGGCAAAACATTAGCATACTGCACAATCTGAGAGATCAGAGCAGTGTGAAAGTGTGTGTGTGTGTGAAAGTGTAGCTGTGTGTATTAATACAGTGGTCCCCAACCACGTCCGTGAGGCATTTGTTACCGGGCCACACAGAAAGAACAAATAATTTATACAATTTCCGTTGTATCGATTATGAGTCTGAAAGATATTTTATTTTGAAAAACGACCGGATTCTCTCCGACGTAACTTTTGTCTGTGCCTCGTGACACGTCAATACGTTTGTGTCGGTCACGTGATCAGGTACGTTACCCAAAAAAAATTAGTCCGCAAGCTAGCAAAGCTAGCAAAAACAAACGTCCTTGGAGAGCTTCTTTGCAAAGGAGAAACATTCGTTTTTTATGCCGGTGGTGTTATTTTATTTTTGCTGTATTTATCTGCCACACCTTGAAGGGTGGTCCGTGAAATTAATGTCTACATTAAACCGGTCCGTGGTGCAAAAAAGGTTGGGAACCCCTGTATTAATACATATCATTTTTGTAAAGGGTCAGTTCATATAAATTACAGATGTTTTCTTCATATCCCTGTTGGCATCATTTTCTACCAAATATAGGCTCCTCGTGATAATAGTTGACAATCTGTTGGCTATTCAGTTTAAGATGTTATTTAAAAATTAAAAATTCTCCCCAGCTAGGAAGGGACAAAAATATGTTTCTTTGTAATTTTGTCCTTTAAGCCTTTTTTAGCTTAGCTTGAGTTCAGCACATGTTATTGGCACGCGCCATTCAAGCTATTGACTGTATGAAGCCTGCACATTTTGGCTTGATTAATCAAAAGCTTTATAATACACCCCCTAATTAAATCATTTTCCCTAATCCCACCAGTGAAAAACAACAACCCAACTCTTAAGTCTGTGTGCCATTGGCCAAAAAGACAATTAAAGCAGAGAGGAGGGTTATTTCATTACAAACTCCTCTCCCTGGTGGATCGGAGAGTGTGCGAGATTCGATTCTGTGGCTGTGATTACCCAGCCCTTGGCTATGAGATAGATGACTATGAATCAATTGTGTTCAAGGGGACTCTCACTGGGGCGCTGTAGTAGTTAAAGACGAGAGGGAGTCTACTAAAAAAGCAGCCGGCCTTGGTTAAACAGACCATCAGGTAGTCTCATCGACTGGATGCAGCACCTTAAATATTCATGCATACTTAAGGGAGGAATGAAACCAGCCACGGTGCTCAAATAAATGCCCCTTTGCCTCAGCATCTGCCATGGTTAAATGAGCAGTCGCTGTGACTGGATGGGAAATGTTTAGTCTTGCTCTGTGTCATCCAATCAGGATTTAATAAGTGCCCAAGACAATACTAATCACGCCAGGCTGCTTCTCATTATGAGTTTACGTAATGCCTGCGAGAGAACTCCACGCTGCCGTGTCGCTGCTATGTTAAAGACCAGAGAACAACATATAACATCATGTCTACATGAGCGAGCGTGCAAAAGGTCTGCCTGCTTCTGATGCTGATGCTGATGCTGTGTGGGAGCAGGAATGGTGCATACAGTACCAGTGGATGCAGAGTCATGCTTGGGATGCTCTTTTTTTTGCAAGTCTTTAACATCTGCTGCTTCAAAGATCACTAAGAGGAGCATTTTTCAGAGTGTGTATTTCCCTCTACAATTAGACAGCTCCATAGATCTAATGCCACCACTTGACTCATCTTTACTTCTCACTCCTGCTCAGCTCCATCTGGCCTTGATTTTTTTGTGTTTTTTTTCCCCCCTCAGTCTCAGAATGGATCTGCTGGAAGAGACCTGCATCCCGTCCTCTCTGCCGCCACCACTTCACCTCCCCGAGTGAAGTTCTTTCCTCTGACACATTCAATACCACCAACACTATTGACCTGACATATTGATGTGAAGGGGGTCTGGCTGCTAAGAGGCATCTGGCCGCAGCATATTGAACACGCAGTTGGCTGAAGGAGAGGACTAGTGCTGCGCTCCAGGAGAAAACGTGCGCCACAAAAAGCCTGCGAGATGGATTTTTATTTTTATTTTCAGACCCAGACAATGCAAAATGTAACACTAAGTAGATCAGTAAGTCACTATGCGAGTGCCAACAACAGGTGGCGCTACTTCACCAGTCATCACGTTCGACTGGAGTCTCAAAGCTGACACACTGAGTAGCATCAGTGTGTTATGATGACACAGACTGAATGAAAACATGGACTGCTACACTGGGCACAGTGAGAAACGACATATTTTGCCTCTTGCTGACGTAAAGAGGCTGACACTGAAATGAGCCATACCACCCCCAACACTCTCACACACACACACTCTACCACCAATCCCATCATGCTTCCTCCCTCCCCCATCCCCTTGAGGACTAAGAGGGGATTATGTCAAAGCAATTCAATTGTATGAGCGGAGGTAATGAACTCTTCCTTTTATCTATTTGTGTATTTAGGTATTTACTTGCGCCTGTTATCAGTAGATATTAATCAGCATATGACGGGTGAATATATTTGAATTGGCAGATACTTAAAAACAAAATATTTCTTTTTCTCAGAGAGGTTTCTGATTAGTGTAACTGCTCTTTCATTACTATTAAAATATGTGTGATGGAGGCACAATCACAGTAAAATAGTTACTTTATTTGTCCATTCACATGTTTTACAGCCACTCCTTGTTTAGACTTGGTCCTTTTCTATTTAGGTCAGTGGTCTCCAGTCCATTTCATGTTCTGTTGCCTCTACAGTGCCTAAATTGCCCAGCAGGCAGGTGCCATTAGAGCAGTTTGTTTGCAAGGTAAGCAGCTATGAGAAGTGACAGCAGTAGAATTACTAATGCACTTTGGCTGTCATTCCTCTCTGAAAGCCCCTGCAGGGAGGGCCTGATTAAATTGATATTCAACCTTCTGCATGTTGTGGGCCCAGGCTTCATTAGCATAGGGTTTAGATGACACAGAGAGAGGGCTGGCATTAGTGTTGTAGGAAGCAGTTAGACACTGTGCTGTAACTAATTTTCCAATTATAATGGGTGCCTACAATGTAGCATATTAATGATTCAAAGCACATTGTTAACGAAGCATGTATGTTTAAAAATCAAGAGAGAATGTGCGAGGAGGGAGGTTGCATTTCACAGGGTGGTGGTTCACTGGAAGTGTCTTTACACATTAAATTAGATCAAAACATAAATAAGCCTTGAGCTTCCCTGTGATAAACAGACAAAAACAGCCTCCTGTCAGTGTCGGCTGCTTTATAATTCTGCATAGGTGAAGGGTGGGACGGGGGGACTGAGGACGAGTCATAGCAGGAAAGTAGCACAGCTAAATTCTGCTTGTCTTCTTGACCTGGGTGATGCAAGAGTTTTGCTTTTACTTACAGGTTGGTGGACACGTCATCACTACTGCTGAAGTTTTGTCCCCATAACTTTATAACAGCAGTTATCAGATTTTTTTTTTTAAACGCCAAAAAAGCAAAGCAATCTTTATTTTGTCATTGTCCATGCTGCACACAGTTCAAACACACACAACGAAATGGCAACAATCCACACACACACACAGGAGACCCATAACATGCATAGAGAGGGGACAGGGTGAGGGCGCCGCCATTGATCGGGCGCACCCGGAGCATTTGGGGGGGTCAGTGCCTTCCTCATGGGCTTACCAGCCCCTCTCCAGCCACCAGTCCACTCTCCGTATTTTGTCCAGGCTGGGACTTGAACCGGCGACCCTCTGGTTCCACTGAGCCACTGCCGCCCAGTGGGAAGTGGGAAAAACGTTAACTAACAAATAAGAGCTCTTTGAGAGAACAAAAAAATACGCAAAGAAATACAAATATATAAGAAACAAATGTGCGTTGTCCAAAAAAAAAGTGTGCTGAAAATAAAAACCAACTTAATCTAAGGTCCAATCATTTTTATTTATCAGGTGTTGTAGGAAGTAGATCTTCCTTGGCTGTCAGAGGACTTCCTGTATGGTACCACAGCCACAGATCATGATGACGTGATAATATAAACTCATAAAAAAATAAATGTCAAAAAACTAGCCTCTTACAAAGCAAACATTACCATCGAGAGTTAAATACAATTTGATGGATGGAGCTAATACATTACTTCCTGTCTTAAGGTTTTACTGCCTCTATGTTCAAATAATAACTTTAGGCAAAACTACATCTACATCTTAAAGGTAATTTATTATAAAACTAACTGAAAGTGCAACAACTTATATAAAAAAAACCCAGATGCATATACATATAAACTTCCTTATATTTCATTTTTACATTTTCTTGTTTAGAAGTGAGATATTAATAAATATTTGTACATCACACTGTTTATGACTTAACATTGTTGGAAATAATGTAAGTTTATTGAACCATGTGAATCCTGATGTGTTTATTGAACCACACCATATCGCTCGATGCACACTTTGTCCTCTGAGCTGAACCTTGCTGTGTGCAGCAATGCACTATAGCAGTGCAGCAGGAAAACCATTGCTCGCTGACCTCTCTTTAACCTGAGTAGCTGTTTTACTGGCCACACGCTAAGACAAGCTGTCTGTCAAGTGTGCGCTCAGAGAGGACAAATGCAGCCTGACCCACCCTGCTTTCATGGGCGGACAAAGTACAGGTAAGACTGATGTTGTTTACAGAAGATTTACTGTACTGTTCATCCAGTTTCCTGGCACAACTGACCCGCATTGTTGGATTTATCAGGAAATAGAAGCAATAAACTACACATTCAGACTGTTAATTTGCATTGTGATATGATATTTCATGCAAATAGGCTTACATCCTGTTTGCTTTGTTGATGTATGTTATGCTGTGTAGCATGTAAATAATCTTCTTGACAACATCCAGTAAAAGCCTAAAAAATCCTCGGTGCTCCCTCCAGTGATTAGCTGTGTGTGAACATCACAAAACTGTGGTGAAGGCTGCAGTTAGCACTGTGCAAATATTTAAAGTCACTGCTAAAGACATCATCACCACTGCAAATAAATGAATTGAATTCTGCTTATAGCCTCCCCCCTCCTCTTACCTAAATGGATATTTGATCCCAGGGGAACACCTAGTGCTTTGCAATCTGTGCCGGCTTCCTGGTGGCGCTTCCCCATCTCTCTGAGAAGCTAGCACTGACTTTGAAGTCTGTGAAGCTGATGATAAATATGCTAATGTGTCTGGAGGTGACTCGACGTAGCAGATAGCGCTGTGAGGGGAAAGTGCCACCCATCGTTTAATATATGGAGAGACTGAGAGAGAGGCAGGGACGACGGAGGAAGAGGAGGAGGAGGAGGGAGCATCACGCTACTGATAAGGCATAACAAGGATAAACAATGGGAGTAAAAGAGCACTTCAATTGTTGTTTTGTCTGATTCACCACATTGATCTGTGGATATATGGCTGTTGAAAGCAAAAATGTTCCCATGTTTATTGGTGAATAAAGGTTGATATGTGCACGACAGAACATAAAGCAAACAAATATCAATCTGTTGCATGAGTTCAGACTTAAAATTGTCAGACAAGGTCATCTGGAGGTTGTTTCGCTGACCTGTGGTGAGTGTTTTAAAGTGTTTCCAACCTTTTATGATTATGAACCAAGGAAAACAAGGTCACATCTAGTGAGTAAAGTTATTCTGTAATAAAAGGATACAGTTTATTACAACTTGGAGGGAACCATTACAATAGTTATTATTGGTTATGATGACATAGCACTCGCCACAGTAATTGCTGGGATGTGGAAATGGACAATGATACAACTGGATGATTTGACGAGCTGTTACAAGCCAACAGCAACGTTTAAAGCATTTTTTAAACACAAGTAGCAGCTCTAAAGATATAAAAAAATCATACTTATCTGAGTATTTAAACAAAGCAATCATAATATAGTTATGGTGAGCACAACTAAAAAATGACTAAGGTGTGATTAGGGTTATAGAGTTGAAGCATTTGGCTAATTTGAGGTAAACAAACATTGATTGTGAGTCTGTGATCGAGCATCTTGCTTGAAAAGACAAACCTCTTCACAGCTTCACATTGCCTTGACCATAACACAATAACTGTCTGCTGTTTGGAAGTGAAATATAGATTTCTTCTTAAGGATATTGGGCTAGAAAATAAAACTACAAGGAAATAAAACTATAAAATCAAAGCAATCAAATCAAAGTTGAGCGAAAACACCGATTTATAAACTGTTTTATGAAATGATTTCCCTATAATCCACTTTGAATGAATACTACTATTGAGGGGTGTTCAAAACCAACTGCAAAAATAAAAATTGCCTTTGTGTGTAGTTAACTTGTTGTTGAAATTAAAAAACAACAACAAAAAATAGCAACAACAAAGCCCAATTATCTCACTATCTTGTATTTGTCTTGCAGCCCTGGAGGGTCTTGACCTTCTGAGTAGGAAACCTCTGTTTTAAAGCCACACAGCCACTATCGAGTGCAAAGGAAAAAAAAATGTATAGGATCCGTGTAAGTGTGTCATCAGCTCTCAGACTGCCATGAATTATTTAAAAGTGTGAGTGAACCGTATTGAAAGAGATGCCTATTTTAAAATAGAAAACTTTCACTTCAACCTGAGGCTTAAAAAAAGTACATGTGCTAGTTAATGGAATTCTGCAATTCATACATTTTATGCCTCTGGGCTTTTTTGCTATTCTGTGTGCTCTTACCACTGTTTACTTCTCTGAGTGAGACCTTCTACTTGGCAAATACATGCAAACTGTCTCCTTATGTCTGTAGTGCAGAGCGCGCCAAGCTGCTGTCTCTCAGTCTGAACACAGATTTGATACCCTCAAGGTGACAGCAGCAGATCTGTTGCAGGTGTCAAAAGCAACATCAGGGTTGTCAGAAAGCATCTCCCCACATGACTCAGATCTCTGAGCAGCTCAGACATATTTAGGATACAGGAAAACTGGTAAACACTCAAAATTCTGGGCACATTTCTGAATAAATTGTTTGGTGAAGATAAAAAAAAAAAAAAGTGGCTGTTTTTTTTTTGGTGTAAAACCTACTCGCTTTCATCCGCTCTGCCGAGAGATCTCATCCCGTATCGGCTTGTGTATCTCAAGGTGGTGTTTGATATTAATACCTCAAGAGCAGCTTTCCACTTCAAGTGTGTGTGGACAAGCTGTAGGTGTCACTGTCGACGTGGCTTTGAGCTCCACCAGCCGTGGCTGTTGGAGTCCAGAGCGCCACCCAGCCCCCTTTGTAGGAGACGTCGTAAGTCAGATGTTCAGAATGCATGGGGCATTGTCTGCCTGGATGTTCGATGGGCTGGCAGCAAAAGGTGACATCTGGTGACTAATGTGCTCAGATGTGAATGCTGCTCCCTCAGTTCTCTGGGCAGCAGCTGCTCTGCAAAGGCATAAATGAGACAGGGGGAGCGAGAGAGGGACAGCCAGGGAGAGATAGGGGAAGAGGGGGTGGTCGCCGGGCTGAGGTTGGGGGGTAGGGCTCCGGGTTTGGAGGAGCGTGTTTGCATGTGAGATGGTGTGCATGTTCACCACGCCAGCCGTCTGACTCCGAAGGGGGTGTGTTTTTTGGGGGGTTGGGTATGTCATGGGAAAATCAATGACTTTCTGTCTGATTTTTCGAGGAGGTGAAACACGCCGGCCTCCCCCTTCGCTCCCTGCTGCCTCTCCACGTCCGCCGCTCCACAAAGAGACCACACAGATCAAAAAGAGCTTGTTTGGATCTGCTTTGTGTTTCCTGCAACCAAGTGGCTGCTAGTCACCGTGTCAGCGGCCGGTTGAGTCACGGCTTCTCCTCGAATGCAGACAGTGGACATGTTTGAGTCATAAGCCTGGCTATGAGGACACCTTTTCACCTATCTATACCGGTTTACAGTCATGTGGATACAAATTTGGGGATATGTGATAAATAGGATTTTATTCACTCTGATAAATATCTTCTGTAAATGCTTTTATGCAGTTTTTTTTTTCCAAGAGAGTGATGAAAAGATTGATTCTACTTTCATGCCTCCAGCTACAGCCAGTAATTGCTTAGAACAAAAACTGTCTGACTCTGTCTAAAGGAAACAACATCCATGAACACATTATAGCTTGTTTGTTCAACAAACAGCGTTAAAAAATAAATGATTTCACCAGGGTTATGTGCCAGACTCACCCTGTATTCAGTCCTTGTGATAAGCAGGACTGATGGCTCCAACTTTATGGTGAACATCTGAGTTTATAGAGAATAATAAAAGTATTTCTTATCAAAACAAAACAAAAAATTAACAACTTTAGAGGAGAACATATCTTTTCAAGAATCTACAAACCTCATTTAAACATTTTCTCCATATTTTCCTTAAAAAAGTATTACCGTATTTTCCGGACTATAAGCCGCTATTGAATTTATTCAAACAGTTTCATGTGGTCCACTCTGACCGGGTCTGATGTGACGACGCTAAATGTATCGGCAGCATGAAGCTTGCTAGCTTGTAAAAAGCTAACGAGCTTCGTGTTTAAGTTCAAAGCGTCGGAAAAAAGTAGCGGCTTATAGTCCAGAAAATACGGTAAATACATTTCATATAGGTCCGTTAATACACAGCTAGTAATGGTTTCACTGAAGCTGCTCTGGAGCGTTTTGGATTGTCCAGAGGACCTGGTTTTGTTAATTTTTCAACGTCTTGGCCACTGAAAATAAAACTCCATTCACTTTGCATCAAAGCTTCGACAAGCCAAAAGTATTTTAACGGCCCCCACACTGAGGTTGAGCAATAGGATAAATCAGAAATCTGGATGAACTGCCCCTTTGTATGAAACTTTGAAAGAAAAACTCTTTACAGGGATGTTACATCACAGATAAACACAACATCTTCGTAACAGGACGTGACTACATCCATCACTCTGTGGGTATTTCCTGTGAGCTGATTGGATTTGGGAAATGGCTTCATCCTCCTCCTGTGGTTGAACTCTCCATGTTGCTGCATCTCCACAACATGTAAAGTGTTTGGATGACAGACAGCTGTATGACACCTTGTCCTTTATGTATCCATGTGTGTGTGTGCCCCGACCCCAGCCGTGTTACCCCAGGGGTCACTTCAGTGTAGAGGTCCCGATGACCTCTGGGCTCCTTTGCTGTTCTAATCCAGAAAAGCCGCCCCCCCTACCACCCCGCCCCGGCTCTGGTCTGGTCTGAGCAGGGTTAAAACATCGCAAAGGGAACAAGATACGACACAGAGGGGAAAACAACACCGAAGCAATATAACAAAAAATTACAGTTAAGGTTTCACACTGAGACACAATCAGTTAATCACCTCTAAAGGGCTGATAGCGCGGCACACGTTCACGTCGTTTCTGTCCCATAATCTTGCCAAAATGATTTGTAACCTTTCTTTCTGGGGAGGGGATCACACGGAGCTGGTTGTGGATCAACACCCTCAAACATGTGGTCATTTGTGCCATTCATATGGACATGCTGCTTCTTAGAAGACACTTGAGCCCCACTTAAAAGGCGTCATGGGCTGCTTTCGATTAGGAGGGCGGTGGGCTGCTTTAGATTTGATGAACAAGAAGTGCATATGCATTCCTCAAAGAATGTTAATGAAACACATTCCTCCTGGTTTCTCATGGAGACCAGCTTGGATTTAGGGATAAGAAGGTGGAGAGAAATGGGGTGCCTCCTATACCCCTCCTCAAGAAAAAAAAAAAAAAAAGCTTACAAGATGCAGGAGGGAATGACTCTTCTGAGGAAAAAGCAAAGGAAAATAGTGTGGGATGAGAGTGTATTGAGTGTTTGTCACAGAGGAGTCTCAAAGATCCACTTGTTTTTGTTGTAAATAAAGAAAATATACAGAATAGAGGGAGATACAAATGTATATTCAAATGTTTGCACTTTGATAACAGCAGCATCCTCTGTAAAAATGGATGAAAAAAATACACACAGAGACATTGTTTCTAACCTACAAACTGCATTTCAATCCTGACAACTCCGTTCACTCCAAAACAAGCTAGTACATTCACAATACAGTACCGTACGTACCAGTAGCTCTTACCGGTATTTGCGCCGCCTTCGTTGAAAACAATGTATTTCCAACTCCATTTGTCACAGTTCAAAGCTACATGAACAGCTGTTGTATTTTTTCTGCGAGGTAACGTCAGTGACGTAGTATTAACTTTTACCAACAGCAAGGAACAACAGGTAGTGCAACTTTTTATCACGTAGTTAGTGCATCACAAACGTGGAGGGAACTTTTCCCTGATTCAGTAAACACGTAAAAGAAACTTGTTAGCCTTTCCTGCTTCGGCCCCGACCGTAGTAAGAGCGCGCAGGGGAGACTAACGGTCTGCTCCGGGGCCGAAGCTAGCATAGCTCCGGGGCTAACTCCCTTCACTTTGTTCACTGGACAGCAGCAGAGGCAAGGAGACACAGGGAGTCCAGCTGTGTCTTTGGTGTCTTGTAACACCGCAACAGTATAACCACAGCACCTTAATTATTCCTTGCGTAACCAACTCTAAAACATGACCGGACTCACTCGTTGCACCCGTAACTCCGACTGTACGACACTAGCGCACCTTTACGTTCCCCACGCCCTCTCTCTCTCTTTCGCCCCACCCACACTCACGCACACACACAATCAGCCACACGCACGCACACAGCCATTCACAGACATACACACACTACTACTAAAACATACGGTAAATCAAACGTTAGTGCAATCACAATATACACTCCTGACTACGGTAGCCATAATTAACCAATATTGATCCATATACAAGGTGCATCGGATTATAAATTGGTTTTTGAGAAAATTAGAGGCTTTTAGGTGCACCTTATAGTGCGGAAAATACGGTAATTTTATGCAAAATAAATGAAGTTTTTACGCTCGGTGAGGAGGAAAAATAGCAAATAAACCACGGACTTTGTGTGACCTAAACATCACTTGCTACTGATTGCAAGACAAATACACAGAGATGAAAGATCAGGAGAGAGTAACTTTCCTCAAATCAATATATAAAATGTAAATTAAAGCAATTTTGCATTGTTTGGATTCATGATTTTCCCACAAGCACTTCACCTTTATATTGCAACTTAATGTGTGGAGCCTTGAATGACGTTGTTCCCTTTCCAACATTATTTATCTTAATTGTCGCCACAGGAAGTGAAGGAAGAGGCGTCTACAAACCTATTACGTACCATTCACTTATCATTAAAACACTGGATACACCTGAAATTCATGCACCTTAAAATTGTGGTTGTAAAATAGCTTAAATTGTGTGACCGTGGCTGTCTAGCTGCACACTTATTTGACGATCACATAGTGAACGAGACACTTCCTTCATGTATGGGAAGCACAGTATCTGCCTTAATTAGAAAATAATTAATTAACCCAAGTTTGCATAAGAGAGAATCTTTTAAGTCATTAAATAATATTAGTCATGCAATTCAAGTTCTGCCTCCAAGCCAGAATCTTATTTCACAGAGACTTCTCACACACATTGTCTTTCTATCTGGTTAATATCAGCTTACGAACATTATTCACTTCATAGACAGATGTGTTTTCATCACAAAAAAAAATGTAATATGGGCACAACTGCTTATTAGGGCATTATTTTCTGTATTAAAAGGTCTTGACTTATTTGCATGAAAAAACAAAAGTTAACCTTTATGTATAATTCCTCCCACATGATATAGTACATGTGCTGTGATACGCTGTATGGATTCATGTTTGAACAATGGCAGCGCTGTCTGCATTAAGCTGCTGTACATTCATTTTACTGATCACAGAAGAAGTGTGTTTTCATTGCAGCCAATCACAGCCATGCAAATGAGACACTTTGCCAATTAATGAGTAATGCTATTGGTTAAATACAAGCTCAATATCACCGGTGACAAATACAATGTTGCACCAGGATTATTGACCGAGTCTGATTATTTTCTTTCCATTTCACTGCTTTTCTGCTAAATATACAGTGAAGCCATAATGTACTTTCTTACTTAAACGCATCAATTATCTGGTCATTTGTACAGTGTGTTCAGATTATATTTCTATTTACCAGAGGCACTGTAATGCTGTATTGATCGCCAAACCATTGGCATTTATACAACCATCAATAGTAAAAAGTAGTTCTTCTGCTCTGTGCTTCACTCGGCCATGTGGTAGCA
>OOFC01007470.1:1985-14995 GCA_900323345.1 Pseudochromis fuscus
AATAATAATAAAGTCCATGCGTCTCTTAACCCCAAACATTTATTCTGTCCACTGTCAGTTCTGGTTTTCCCGACATAATAGCTCAATTATGCCATTTCTTGACATGCCAATTGTATGTGCAGTGGCAGTAATTTGTGCTGCTTTTAAAAGTCGTCTGTCTTTATCTACCTTACTCCGAAATTGTCAACAAACGGTACAAACACTGTGAGATTGAATCATTATTTCTCAGTCAGGGTATAAACTGCTTGCTTTTGTACTGCGTGATGTAAAATACCTGTCACCATGCGGCAGAACAGCAGTTTTCAGACACTACACTCTTCAGCCAATAGGAGAGATGCTCACCACAACATGAGTAATTTTGGTTTTTGTCCATTTTTATTAGCCTTGGCTGCAGAGTGAGGTAATTTCTAGTTATATAGGAGTTGGTTGTGGTTGCTAGGGAGAACTACTGGAGTATTTATTTGTAGTGAAGACAATGATGACAAGGATGTGTGCCTCCTACACAGAAAAACACACTAATTATGCATACGAGATAACAGAGCGAGTCTATGCACCAGTGGATGATATTTAGCAGAGGCTGTGTTGAAATTGAGTTTACACTATGAAGAAAAACCGAGCCTGTTTTACTGCTGCCGCTATTTCAATGCAGCCTTTTATCTCATTGTGGTATTTAGTATCAGCGAGGTTAGTGAAGGGCCAGGAAATAACTAGATCGGACTATATTCACAAGTAGTTACGTGCGTGTCAGTGAGTGGCTGTACACGTGTTTTTGTGTGAGCAGGAAAGTTCAAGTTGGAGGGATAAAAGGTACAGTCAGACTTGTTCCCACACAAGAGGACCTTATTCATCATTTCTGGCATCAATGAGAAGTTGAGACGTCTACTTTTGTCTCTCTATCGATTCAATCTTCCTCCATTCATCTTTCTTACTCTCTCTCAATAACGTTGATACTCATTCCCACTTATTCTCTCCTTTGCCCATTATGTGTATATCTCTCATTATTTCTCCTCGTAGTGAGAGAGCTGTTACTTCTTTGTCTCACAGTTTCTCTCATCTTTTTTTTTTTTTTGCTTTTCTATCTCTGGGATTGGTTTTCTTTCTGTTATATTGCGTTTCTCTACCCATCCTACTCTTTTTATCTGTCCTTCTCCACGTTGTGTCTCTCTGTTCAATTTGGCTTCTTCTTTTTTTTTATCTCAAACTCTTTTCCCTTTTCTTCAAATTTATTTCTGTTGATATTTTTTTTTTGTTCTGGCAGAAATGCTTTTCTTTCCCCCTTCTGTCTCTCACACCCTCCAGTGCTTTCTAACATATGACTGCTTTTATATATCCTCATCATCTCCACATCACTCCACCATATCAATGACTTATTGTACACAGGTGGAATCTCCATAATGCAGTACTTTCCCCACATGTTCACTGTAATTGGATTTCCTTTTTTCCATGCCAGATTCAGCTATTTTGATTTGATTGTATCGCTACATAAAAAAAAAAGACATCGGGAGAGATCTGTTAAGCTTCATTCGCGGTGAGAAAACCAAATCTTGGAGTGCACATAAAGTTATTCATGCATGCGCATATTCAATCCCACTACTCCACAGCATACACAGACACATGCAGGTAGAACACAGTTTAAACTGCAGGTGACAATACATTTACTATCACAGCTCCTGAGCTGTTGTCTGAGAAAATATTACTTCATTAAAAGTCTTGAGACATCCCTCATGTGCACCGACACCGCAACAAATAATAATCCTCCTAACTTCCTGTCTTTGTGTTTTTGAATTCTATAAAAAATGTGGGAACTCAACTCACTTTTGTGCTCATTATTTTTCAGGAGTTGTGCTCATTTCTCTCATGATGAATTAAAAAAAAAAATTACACTTTTAATGACTGAGTTGACCCTCTCTTCACCATCTGTTTTCTTTTTTTTTTTTTTTTTAGGAAGTGCCGGTACACCAGTGGTTTTCAATGAGAACGGAGACGCTCCGGGGCGATACGATATCTTCCAGTACCAGATCACCAACAGATCTACTGCTGAGTACAGAGTCATCGGCTCCTGGACCAATAAATTACACCTCAAAGTGAGACTTTGTTTTACACAGACACACAATTACACACATTGCATTTGCACCCTGAGATCATGCACATATATAAAATAGAAACATTTAACCAATTCTATGCAGCAAAGTCAACACAACTATATATTAGGTACAATCCATATCCTAATATTCACCAAATTGTCTCAGATTGTAGATATTATCATTCTGTATGTGTTTAAATTTAAATATTGTGAATTTTACTTGAAAGGCAAAACATTTCACTGTTTCCAGTTTGTACTATAGACTCTGTATAGAAATGCAGGAAGCAACCAGATCTCATAAGTGAAGCCAACACCAACATACAAAAAGTGCAATACCCCCAGTGACCACTAGATGTTAGCTCCAAAAAACTCTGGCTCCTATTGACTTCAATTCAACAGCTGCCATTTTCAATCATGAGATACTCAGTCAAAACAGTCTCATACACACTGGGCAGTGTCCTCGAGTTCAAAGGTCGGACCCGCCTCCTCACTCCTCCCTTCATATCCAAATATGGTCACTTCTGGCTACAGAAAATCAATATGGTAGCGTTCAAATGCAAAACTCCTGGCTTCAAAATGCACAAAAACCAACAGGTGATGTCACGTTAGCTTTGTCCATTCTATATACAGTCTATGATTTATTCCTACCACTGTTAAAACATTCAACCATGGTTCCCTAGTAAATACTCAATACTCAATATTTCTCAAAGAAATTTATCAAGATCTGTTCACTAAGTTCAATGTAATGTTTCAAATAACCAAACAAATCGATGCAAGCTCAAATCCAACTATAAAGGACAAACAGCAGCCACATTTTTATGATTAAAGATTCATAATAATACAGTGCTGTTTCATATATGAGCAGTTTTCCAAGCTATAGCTGTTCAATACAAACCTTATACTGTGGCAGATGTTTACAACTCATCAAACGTTGAACCGTCTTATTATTCCAGTCCACGACTTCTGTGTGATATTGAAAAGAATGTCTTTACAACCGTCCAAAATATATTTTGATTTGAGTGGTTTATTGAAGCTTCAGATGCATTAGAGATCAAATACCTTGAAAGAATGAAAGTTCAACAACGCTGTGAGCGGCCGCCATGAATTCAAAATCCCCCTTTTACAAGGGCTGGATTTGTTTGAGTTATTGTTCTCATTCAAGTGCAAAAGTTAGCTGGAATTGAACACACATATCTTACTTTTGCAAGAAAGTGTGGATCTTTTCGTCTATTCAGAAGAAACACACTCGCACTGACTCACACCTACACAAGGTCACACAAACAAGGTCATATACACACCCACAGAATATGCAGAATGTAAAGCAGAGGAACTGGAGCATACGCCTCCTCACACCCACACATAAGCACATAATTCAATGCACAAATTCCATTGTGTTTGTCTCAGTTTCTCATTCACCGACTCACACACGTGCAAAAACTCACTGGAGTGCTCGGTGTTATAAATCCACCCAGGACTTCATTAGAAAGGCCAGATGACAGATGAGAAGACTAATAGACACAAAATGCTTTCTGGCTGATGGACGGCCTGGCTGGCTGGCTGTGTGTTTCTCTGTGTGTGTGCGTGTCTGTGTGTGTGAGACTGCAGCAGTACACGAAGACAAGTCGAGACGCCCATGATTGGTGACTTTGACAGTTGACAAATTAACAGATGTATTTAATTTGTTTAACAATCCAGTTGGGTTTGAAGGCGCAGGGGAAGATATTATGACGAGAGCTGGTGGAAAGTTTTGATGAGCGACTCGCGGTTTAAATGTTTATCAGTGTGAAGACAGGACAGGAGGAGCAGGTCAAGCAGCTGAGTTCAATGATAAATGTGCGGTTAGACATACAGTGTTTGGAGCCATTTAAGATTAAGCAGAATCCTATTCGAGGTATTATCTTGTCACTTAAGTAATTAATTAGAGAGAGCTTCACAACTAAGCTGGTTGCTGTGCACAATTTATTGTTTTGTGTGTATGTAAAGATGAAGATGAGGGTGTGAATAAATAATGAGCAGAAAGACTCAGTAAACAGGTGTATTAGCAAGTTGTGAATAGCCAGGAGTTTTTAAAGTCGTACCCCTTTTCCACCAAACAAAAACGGGTGCTAGGTCCATGCTGGTGCTAGTCCTGGTGGTTAGTTGGTTCAGATCCTGTTTCTCCTATGAACCGGTTTGTTTTTCCACGGGCAGGGAGCCAAGTTGGAGCCGCGTCATGTAAAAGGTCAGTACGCTGCTGCATAGGGAGCAGGTTCACAACAACCGGCCGCTAGCAAGCTAGCTGCTGTTAACAAACTACTGTTACCCTGTTACTATCAGTCCATGAAAAAAGTACTTTTTTCAGCAGATATTCTAGTTACAACATGATTGAGTTAACAAGGCAGTGTTGCATCGCTACGTGTGGTATTTATTCAGTTTTGGGAATTTACAATGTCCTTCTGGTCGCATATGACGCCGAAGCTGTAATAATGCTTTAATGGAGGAGCTGATCGTGTGCATACAAGTGCTGTTCCTGGTTTTACAAGTCTACACTGAGATCCAGAGCCGAAACCGTATTTTCATTACTTTACTGTTCTACTATTGCTAGCTGTGTTTCCACCGTTGCTCCACCAGGTCCTGACGTAGTCGCTGCTTAATCGGTGCTGAGCTCTGGCCCAGCAAAGAAGTGGGGCCTGACTTAGCACCAGTTTGAGCAGCTGGGGCCGGTTCTCGCAGCGGTGGAAACACAACAAACTGGGTCTAAGTCAGGAACTGGCCCCGAACTAGCACTGAAACGCATTTGGTGAAAAAGCAGTATCAGTGTGTTTCTCTTTCTGTGTCGATGATTGTATCAAAAAGTCCACCGTCTCCATCCCCGATGAGTTTTTCCTCCTAACTAGTTTTTGTTGGACGGGTCCTTCTGTGCCTGTTTAAAACAGTAATGCTCCATTTTATTCAGCACCATCGGCGAGGGATAAACCTCGGGGGCTCGGTATAATAACAGATTTTATTACAAACGCTCACACACATAACTACAAATTACAACGTGAACTCGCAGACATACGGAAAGCTCAGGGATTCACTGTAATGGCAGCATGACACGAGCACAAACAAACACAATGCACACATGGAGGAGCATATGCACACACACACACACACAGAGAAGGAAATACAGATGGCCTATTTGTGCCAGATCTGATTATGGTCTGATTGCTGGCTTCCAGACTCTAGCTGGTGTTAGTTTTGTGCCTGGCAGCGCTCAGGAAAACGATCAGAGGATCTGGTTGTGCTAATTGCTCTCCAAGACGCCCCGAAGACACACTTTCTGCAGGTACACAGAAAACTGAGTGTTAAAGGACTGTTAACACACAGTTAATGTCAGCCTCAGCAGATGGTTGCCAATCTCTGTGCTGCATCTTCTGAGAAGATTTTATTTTGCCAACTGACGGGTGTTTTCCTCTCCTCTCCCGTCAGGTGGAGGCCATGCGGTGGAGGACAGGCGACCCATCACTCCCGGCCTCGGTGTGCAGCATCCCCTGCCGCACGGGCGAAAGGAAGAAAGTAGTGAAAGGCGTGCCCTGCTGCTGGCACTGTGAACGCTGCGAAGGATACCACTATCAGGTAGATCTCTGAAGAAGAGATACCACCCGTCAAGACCTATGGGTTTGTCTAGACAATAATATATGCTGCACAAACACTGTGAATCGGGGCGGCTGTGGCTTAGCTGGTTGACTGTTTCATCCCCAGACTGTAAGGTTTCAGCAAGACACTGAACCCAAACAAAAATTATTTAAGTGCATGTTGTACTGAGTATGATTATGTATGTGACAAAAAAAGAGATTTAGATTTAGATTGATATGTAAAAAAAGTCTAAAATTGACTTACAAATTACAAATTACAAAAGTTATCGAAACCGAACATTTACTTCTTTGGAGGAACAAGGTGTTATTTTGATTTAGTTTCTTCAGGCTTATTTGATACTTGGAGGTAGTAAAAGTCACCTTGATAAAACGAGCACTCAAGAAATGACTTTTTTAAAGTATAAACCTAAAAAAAAAAGAAGAAAAAAGATGTATTTTGACAATCAGTGGCAGAGGGATTTACCGTATTTTCCGAACTATTGAGCGCTCCTGTCTATACGCCACTATTGAATTTATTCGAACAGTTTCATGTGGTCCACTCTGACCGGGTCTGATGTGACAACGCTAAATGTATCGGCGGCACGGAGCTTGCTAGCTTGTAAAAAGCTAACAAGCTTCGTGCCGCCAATACATGAGCCACACTGGTGTTTAAGTTCAAAGCGTCGGAAAAAAGTAGCGGCTTATAGTCTGGAAAATACGGTAATATTATCATCTGGTTTGTCACACAAAGTCAACATGATTTCCCTGTCTAGTAAAAGACCTGTATTGGTAATGTTTTAAAAGCTGGGAAAACTCCCAGTCGCTCTTAGTCTAACCAGTACACTATTATAAATTTGATTTGTCCAAAAAAAAAATAAAATAAAGGTTTGGACCAAGTGTCTAACCTCAGTCGTACTTGCTGCACCTGCTTTACCAATAAAACCCTGTTTGTTGAAAGGCTTTAACAATGAATCAACTATAAGACTTGTGTGCAATAGCAGCACTTTAGTGTTGTAAACATGCATCTGCTTCCTGAAACCTGTTGTCTGCTTACTTTTGCTTCACAATCCAGTTCAGATCTGAGTTTTTGATTCCAACTAATTTCAGCCAATCAAAAAAACCGAGCCACTTCCATGACCCATTTTAAATTTATATATGCAGCAAGAGTCCCATAGACGCTATTAAAGCAAATGGAGGTGCGTAATTCGAGGTGAGGGAATGGGTCTGATCGCACATTATGAAGATACATCCCCCGTGTTAATTATGTCATTGTCGGGCATAATTTGGCAGCCTATCATCCTTCTTATTAAGTTTGTTGAATCCAACAAGCGAGCAAGTAAATGTGCAAAGAGTTTCCTCATCCGGGAAGCAATAAAACAAAAAGAAAATATCAGCCATAACAGAGGCAGCAGCTGATGCTTGTCAGAGCACACGGTCAATACTCATTTTGCAGATGCATGCATTTGCTGTAAAATCAATAATTTGTTATTACATAACTGTAGTTTTGAGATTTTAGCAGAGTGGAAAATTGTATAGAAGCATGGCAAAAACAAGTGTGCGACTATAGATTAAGTGTACCAAAATGTGTTAAATGTCATTCGGTGTAACCAGTAACTTCACAGAGGTCGATAACAACTGCAGTTTGTCCTTCCAGGTTTGCTTTCCCTGTAGACGGCCCTGCGCTAGGTTTCACTGCTTTTTTAATGTCTGCCCTCTTTTTGTTTGACTCCATCTGTTACAAATTGTTAACAAATTGCCCAAAGACAACAAATACGTGATCCCCATGGCTAAAACTTTCTCTCACCCAGGCCTCAGAGTTCACCTGTGAGCTGTGTCCGTATGAGATGCGACCCGATACCAACCGCACCGGGTGTGTTCCCATCCCGATCATCAAGCTGGAGTGGCACTCCCCCTGGGCCGTCTTCCCCGTCTTCATCTCCATGCTGGGGATCATCGCCACCTCTTTCGTCATCGTCACTTTCGTGCGGTACAACGACACGCCCATCGTGCGGGCGTCCGGGCGCGAGATGAGCTACGTGCTGCTAACGGGAATCTTCCTGTGCTACGCCATCACGTTCCTGATGATCGCCACGCCGGATGTGGGCGTGTGCTCGTTGAGGAGAATTTTCTTAGGCTTGGGGATGTGCTTCAGTTATGCTGCTCTGCTCACCAAGACCAACAGGATACATCGCATCTTTGAACAAGGAAAGAAGTCAGTAACAGCACCCAGGTAAGAAAAACTAAATAACAAAAAAAAAACAGCACCCGTCGGTTGTTATACACACTCTGTTTGCCCTTTTATCTGCACACAACGACTTAACCTCCACTTCCTCCTTATTAAGCTACTTGCAATCATTACTCATCATTTATTTTTCATTCATTATTTATGAGAGTCATGAACTCACACTCACCTATTGTACTGTTTGCACTCGGTGTGAGTGACTCCGGGAGGGAGCTTCAGCTAAGTGGCTAAAATGTTAATGCAGGATTTAATAGTGTTCAGGTTCACGTCCCTGCTACCCATATGGTCATCTGTTTTTTCACCACACTGAAGACAAAAGACTTTTCATTGAGAATATTTCGAGGCTGTTTTCAGGTTGTGGGTGTGTTGTGCCTCCAGGTTGTCGGGCACAGAGCTTCGTTTCAGCTCTGAGGAGAAGGTTGTTTTTTCACAAGGAAATGAATGAAAATATAGCTTTTGGTTTTGGATATTATGATCCCAGGGTTTTATTTTATTTATTTTATTTTATTATCTCTCTGGCAGTCGAGATTTCTTTTCCCCAGTGCTGTGTTTTCCTGCCACTGCTTCTCTCTGTTTCTCCCTTTCTTTCTAGCTTCAGAGCTCCTCATTACTTTTTCTCTGATCTCTAACTCTGTGCACGGAGTTGTTGAAAAGTCTGTGGCTGCATTTTTAGGAATCCAGTATGTTGCTACTGCGGAGTTGAAGACTTGTCACAACCTCTTAGATACCATGAAAAACTGATGTATCTTCAGCTCAGTGGACAAGGATCTTTGTGTGTTTCAAACATTGACTCTATGAATGGAATGGATGAAGCTAATGTGATGTCATCTGTTGTTTTGTGGACTTTTATGATCAGAAGCGACCATATTTGGACATGAAGTTAGGAGGCGGGTCTTACCCTTGAACCTGAGAACACAGCGCAGTGTGTATGAGACTCAAGTTCAGGTGTAATATCTACATACCATATTTTCCGGACTATTGAGCGCACCTGTCTATAAGCCGCTATTGAATTTATTCGAACAGTTTCATGTGGTCCACTCTGACTGGGTCTGATGTGACGATGCTACCATGGAGCTTGCTAGTTTGTAAAAAGCCACCGAGCTTCAGGCCGCCGATACTGAGCCACACCGGTGTTTAGGTTCAAAGCGTTGGAAAAAAGTAGCGTCTTATTGTCCGGAAAATACGGTAATTATGATTTTCAGATGGACCAACGGATCACTAATGAGAAGAGTTGACTTTTGTTGACATCAGAATGACTTGTGAAAAATACTGCCTGAGGATTTCATGATTGAAAACTATGATTTTTAAATTGGAGCCTTTTCGAGACAGCACCTAGTGGCCATTAGGAGTATTGCACTTTTTTTGCATTGACCTCACTTTTTAGATCAGGTTGCTTGCTTTTCCAAAATGTTGTTATAAAAACCACAACCTTCTTGCAGAGGTAAAAAATACTCTCATGTAACACTGTCATATTTTTTAAGTGCACACAGTATTCCCACAAGTGCAACTTTTCAAATATTGGTTGCCTCACTTGAAATAAACCTCAAGCATATTTCCCCCCTTGCTGCACCACTTCCTCATATCACTAATCCTCTCCTCTGCAGGTTCATCTCTCCTGCCTCCCAGCTCGTCATTACCTTCTCCCTGATCTCAGTTCAGCTCCTGGGCGTCTTCGTCTGGTTCGCCGTGGACCCTCCCCACACCGTCGTGGACTACGGAGAGCAGCGGACCCAGGACCCCTTGTCGGCACGCGGGGTCCTCAAGTGTGACATCTCAGACCTGTCTCTTATCTGCTCCCTGGGTTACTCCATCCTGCTGATGGTGACGTGCACGGTTTACGCCATTAAGACGCGAGGCGTGCCCGAAACCTTCAACGAGGCCAAGCCCATCGGATTTACCATGTACACCACCTGCATCATCTGGCTGGCGTTCATACCCATCTTCTTTGGCACGTCACAGTCTGCAGAGAGGGTAAGTCTGTGTATCTGCACGCTTCACCTGAATACCCAGCTCGTCTTTACCGTTTTCTTGGTAAATGAACACGGACAAACAGTGTGAGCATTTTGTTGATGTCTGTACTTCAGGCCCATCATCTTCAGGATTTCTCAGTCTGCAGAGAGGATGTGTCTGCCTGTCTATCTGTTGGCTTACCCTCTATGTGACCTGTTTGGGAGTTAAAGCAATTTTCCTTGGGACGTCACAGGCTGTGGGAAAGATGACAACAGGGCAAATTTGTGTGTCTCACGGTTTAGAAGTGTGTATTCGTGCATGATTTGACTCCACAGTGATGAGCGCAATGGATTTAGATGCTTTTGATTAATGCTCTATATTTAGGGGTGTGAAATATCTTTAGTGAGGTAACAATCCCCTGGCAGGTGGGGAGTGATTGTGTGGTTTATGGGCTTTCTCGGAGCAGGACTGAAGTCTGCTCAGTTCATTCTGCAGCAAGTTTTCGAATCACTTTCTTTGAGTCATACTTTTGCATGAATTGCTGCAAAAAAAAAAAGTGTGCTTTCACTCCCTCGCTGCAAACTTTTATGGAGATCAAAACTACATCTCTTGGCACTGAAGGATAGATATGTTTTACAATTGTAGCTAGTCCAGAATCTCCTGACAATCCCTCATGAGTACAAGAGGATTTTCTGTCTGGCTGATTGACTGGATCCATGGCCATGGTCCAGGCTTTAAGAGGGTTGTACTGTTGGGCTTATTCCTCCTACCTGCAGTTAATTCCTGCTGGCTATATGGTGTGAATAAAATATAACCAGCCAAGTGTGTGTGTGTGTGTGTGTGTGTGTGCACAGTCTTACATCCAGGGTTCATCCAATGATTGCTATGTTTCACTATGGATGTACTGTGCAGTTTCACCATACTGAATTTTAATATATATTCAAGGATTGCATCTTTTATTTAAAGTTACCTCGTGGATTTTACACAGACAAAGTGAGCGTTAGGCAAACATATATGTTACGTTTGGTTGTTGTTATCAACCTGGGGTTCAGGAGCTTGGAAGAAGTCTCCTGAAAAATCTTGGGGTCACAAAATAATCAAGATGCCAACTAATAACTAAGGAGGAAAGAATATTGTGTTTTTGTTTGTTTTGAAAATCCTAAAGGAATACAATCTAAAAAAAATCTCTGCTTATTTCTTACTTCCACACCGAAGTTATGATCTGCTATAAAGGACTCAATCTTTATGAGCAATAAGTAAAACAGACTGGAAACCAGAGCCATAAGAAATCAGTAATCAGCAAGTGACAGCCTGAGAGCCTATAGGAAGATGTCTTTTCACCTTATCAGTTTAGGATGCGAGTGTTTAGATGGCGTGGACTCCAATGTAGCTAATCTGATTCATAACACCACACACAGAGAAGCCCATTGTGTTTACTGGAGCTAAAACAGGCAGCGGCTTATCGATCCCATTTGTTGATAGTGCGACTATTCTGGTTTTAACAATAAAACACTTCATACACTCATTGAGATTCATGGCTGGTCATTGATTGCAGATGCCAGTTTGTACATCACAATGCCACACACATATTCTTTTGTATAGAGTAAATGTGCACATACTGTAAATTAATAAGAAGTCACATGTGTGTGATTATGAACCGACTGCTCGCACTGTGTGCTGCAATGGTCTCCAATATAATAGAATATGCAAGCACTCACTATATAGATAAAGCTGTTTAGGAAACACAGGTTATTGCGTCTAATGAATTAATCAATTTTGTGTAGAGCTTAAAGCTAAATAAATGAGATCCATGTAGGATGCTTGCTTGTGTGTATGTCTTCCAGAGGACATCAGTGTGTCCTTGAGATGGTCATAAACACAATCTCAGATTATTCTGCCCCAGTGTGTCACACAAACACGTGTCTGCTTGAATGTTCGACTCTTCCCTTCTTGTCCCTCAATAAAAAAAATGAGTCCAATCTGATAATCTCTCCCTATTTTGAAGTGTCAGTCAGGCAATTTTCATTTCTCCCCCTTCCTACGTCTTTCAGCCCATTTTTCTTTCAAGGCAGGTGCCAGCCTCTGTCGCATGGCAAAAAGCTGACATCAAAGTGATCCCATCTAATCACACATCGGGGAAATCATACTCTCTCTGGATGTTTCATATTTTTTTGCCTTTGCTCCCTCACAAGCCAGAGAGTTTTAGAGTAGTTATCAATGCAAAAAGTTTCAAGTGAATCAGTAATTTATTTTTTCTTTTTTTTCCCTTGTAATGGCCTTTTTATTTCACAAAAATTCATGCAATAGATTATGATGAGCCTTTCGGTTAAAAACCTACCAGGGAGGGTGCGACTGCTCTCAAACAGAAGCTTCATCCAATCACGTCATGTCATGACTGTTGGCAGCATCTCTAAGCTTTAAGTTACTCTGCTTTACATCTACCGTACTATAAGGTGCACCTAAAAGCCTTTAATTTTAACAGTGCGCCTTATAATCCGATGCACCTTATATATGGATCAATATTGGTTAATTACGGCTACTGTAGTCAGGGGGTGTATATTGTGATTGCACTAACATTTGATTTACCGTAGTGGTATCAGACTGTTTCTTTTATGTGTTTACTGAATCAGGGAAAAGTTCCCTCCATGTTTGTGATGCACTAACTATGTGATAAAAAGTTGCACTACCTGTTGTACTTTGCTGTTGGTAAAAGATAATACTACGTCACTGATGTTACCTCGGAGAAAAAAAATAAAACAGCTGTTCATGTAGCTTTGAACTGTGACAAATGGAGTTGGAAATACATTGTTTTCAACGAAGGCGGCGCAGATACCGGTAAGAGCTACTGGTACGTACGGTACCGTATTGTGAATGTACTAGCTTGTTTTGGGAGTGAACGGAGTTGTCAGGACGTTGGTTTGTTTTCTATTAATAAAGTTTGACTGACTGACTTATCTGACTGTTTTGTTGACATTGACTTTAGCACAGCTTCATCTAGATGGATGATAACACAACCCCAGCCACTACAGTAGTTTTATATAATGCGGTGCGCCTTATATATGAAAACAGTTTTAAATAGGCCATTCATTGATGGTGCGCCTTATAATCCGATGCGCCTTATAGTGCGGAAAATACGGTA
>OOFC01007471.1:0-14528 GCA_900323345.1 Pseudochromis fuscus
TAAAAACCAGGAAGCTTTTTGCTGTATTGACGTTTACTGAAGAGTGACTGTAAAACTGTAACATACAGAAAAATAAAGGGTATATTACAATTGTGCACATATTTGATGATATAAACAAACATACATAGCTCTTATGGAGTAGAAAATCTCCCAAATATGTAGCTATGCTAAACGTTAGCATCATGCTAATGAAAATAATACAGGCGGGCTAATGCTAATTAGTGCCTATGTTAGCAACACAACATATGCACTGAAAACGTCTGAAAAGGCTCCATACACAATGTCTGAGGCAAACAAACATACTACTCAACAATATACTTACAGACAATAGTATCTGGAGGCCAAAATTGCACTCAACAGGCTTAACACTGGAGATCTGTAGCACAGTAGCAACGTGACTGGAGCTCATGAGCACTACGGTAGCTCTAATCAGACAAAATACAGAAAACTCAAAACAGGAATTGAATTGTCCACAAGAGGGCAGTACATCTGATATGTTTTGTTAATTGTCAGTGTATTGTATATATGCAATTGTGAACTTTATTTTCATTTGGTGGTTTAGCCTTTTTGTTCTTGGTTTGTTGTGTGTATATACAAGTTGTTGCACAGTGTGATGCACAAGTTATAAAACAAAAATTAGACAATTGAGGCATCATTTTAAGTGTCCCGAACTGTTCCAGATTTTGGAAATGCAGCCTATGCAGTATTAAAAATTTTTAAAAAACAAGTCAGTGCATTTTATTTTTTTATGTGGAAGAAAACATTTTCTTTAATTGATCTCTAAGATAAGAAATACATGCGAAAGAAGCTGAATTCAATTACTCCACTCCCTAAAAATCAGTTTTTCTGCTTCAGTCTTGCTGGACTTTGAGATAACAAACTGTGTGTGTGCTGTTATCTGCTTCAGCCAATTCACACAGCATCTTTAAATGTAAATAAAAGAGAGTTAATCATGTCATTGTGTTTCAGGGCCACGTGTGGCTTCCAAGTGCCCACTTTTAATTAGCCAATCAGAGAATTGTTTATTGTGCTCACTGTTACATTCACATTCAAAAAAGCAATTGCAGAGCTGAGCATTTGTTTCAACACCATTAAACATAACTGGCTGTATCTCCCTCAAGACTAAACTAACCACACAGGAAACACCTCATGCAGGTACGCTTAAATATTTTGCAGATGTGTGAGGTGGGAAACACGGCAAACGCTTTAAAGCTAAGTTTATATTTTACTGATAGAAGTGTCTCTGTGCCATTGATTGACCCTCTAACTGTACCTGTTAATACGCCATGTTCCCCATCAGCAACTTGTGAGCTCCACAGTTGCATCAAATAAATTAGTAATGAAAATAAAAATGAAAATACTGCAGGTTGTGTTTGTCTTTAAAACTTTGTGTAGTCCACATTTATCAAACTCACAACCACTCACAAGAGTATTTTTTTCTCCATTACATTAAATTCTAGTGTTTACAAACTCAATCTGAATCCTGCTGTTATTACAGATGAATCTAAGCAAGGGGTAGAGTATGGACATGCGGACGGGCATAACGTGTCAAACTGTGACATCCTAGTTGCAGACATATACTGGGGATGGGAAATTGTTTTTTATGGGAAATGGGAATTGTGTTAGAGACAAATGGAAACAGACGTATTGAGTGAGTCACACAGCATATTGTTGAGACAATGTAACCGAGAGGTTCTGTGCTCAACATGCTGAAAATAACTTCTTTGAGGATGAACGTTGCCGTGCTAAACCATGAAATAAATATTCTGTTAAATCAAATCACAAGGGAAAATAATCAGATAAAAAAGCACTGCATAGAGTTACAGTGTTAAATGACAACTAATGGCGCATTTACACTGGTACCTACTCGCTTCGTTTCGCCTCGATCGCTCAGGATCAGCCCCCGTCGGTTGCATTTACATTGCCGAGGATAGTCCCTCCTCCGTGTAGCTGGTCGTCATTCGTGACGTCATCTTTTATGTGGTTCTTTTGTTTCTGACCGCGCCGTCCAGCTCCTGCTGAATTTTCTCATCGGCGACTAATGACAGAAAGGTTTGCACCTCGTCCTGAGTCCATGGGGCAGGATTTCTAACAGCTGCCATTTCTCTTCTTGTTGTTATTTCAAACACGTCTGCACGGTTTGCCGAAGATTTAAAAATGGCGTGTTTGTGGGGACAGATTACGTGCCGCGCAGTGATGACGCAACAATGCAATGACGATTTCGACCAATAAGATTTTAGTACCTGCTCCGACCTGACCAAGTACTTTTTTTGGAACCTCAGGAGAGGAAAGTTGTACTAGATACCAAGTTCCAGGTACTTTTTTGACAGTGTAAATGCACCAAAACTGAAGCGAAGCGAGTAGGTACCAGTGTAAATGCGCCATTAGTGTGCAGCATGAAGATACTGAAAACCACAGTAGTCTGATTTATTAACCCCGACTGCACAGCACACGTCCAACATACTGCACATCACACATCTTCCTTTTGTTTTCATTTCAGTTTGACCCCTTATCTGCATTACTTCAGAGTTAAGGTGCTTCCCTCTGAGTATTTCACATTATTCCTTCTTATCCACTAAGTTTCCATCTTATCTTTCTGTCAAGAGCTCTCGTCTCCTTTCTTTTCTTCTGTCCTTCAGCACATCATCTGAATTTTCTTTAGGCAGCCATTTCTTTTCATTGTTAACTTACAGTAATTGTCTCAGGCAGCCCGGCTCAGCACTTTTGAGAAGCTATCTGATGTGGACCGGAGATGGACGAGGGACCGGCGGCTATGTGCACTTGGGTTTGAGTGGGGGAGGGTGGAATTTAGGGATCGTCTGTGTGCCATCACTGATTGTACCCACTGGCAAATAAAATAGCATATTCTCATATATTAACAGTAGTTGTGAGTCAGTGACTGAGGAAGAAAACGGGGAGGAAAAAAAAAAAAACAGCATCAGGAGCTACCTTCAGGCGATGAGGTGGCTTACTTACTTAGCTGCAACATACACTAACTCCACAATATGAACACATCAACACAATGCATTTACATCTTTATTTTTGCATGGATTTATTAAAAAAAACACCCAAAAATCTAACTTTTGTTCTAACTCATGTACACCCTCAAGAAAAACCACCTCAACGCTGCACAGCAAGAGATATTTTATGTACAGATCAAACAACCCACAACGCCTCGCTGCATCTCAATGTATAACAACCGCAATTAATGCATTCACATAAATAACTCGGCTATTAATGTATGTATTCATTTGCTTTGTACATTATTAAGCACCTCTGAGTCAACTCCAGCTGCATCTGTCTAGTGTTTAAACACATCAAAAATGTTCTGGAGCGTCTTGACGATACTTTAAATAGCACTGTATTACACATGATCAATGCAATTATACATCATATGGAGCTACACAACACTTGTTAGAGTTGCTGATGAATAATAAATAAAACAAAGTGTAAAGAGGATGGTTTTTTTTTTTAAATCGAGGGCCTCTTGATTGGATGTGCTTGTAGCAGTTTTGTGGCAGTTGATGTTGGCACCATCTCTGTCCTCTATGTACCAGTGTGCTCATTTTGTGGACCGCTTGGAACAAATTTAAAGAACAGCCGTCACGTGTGCGGTAACGCTACAGTTATATTTAGTCAGGTCAGTGGTTTGTTGTTTCGTTCCTCCACGTCTGACAGTTCTGCCGAGACGCAATTAGTCCTGTTAGTCTTGCCTTGGCAGTAGGGTTTGTTGTTTTTGTTGTTTTTTTTGCCTTTGTACCATGCTGTGTGGTTTTCAGTAAATCATTTATTTAAATAACTCTTGGTCTCTGTGGAGTCTTTGTACTCTGATCCAACTTTCAGTGTGGACACAGCAGAGACTGACCACGCTTCTCGCCTTTCAGTTTCAGGTCGCCACCGGCGGTGACTACCAGGCGTAATTTAAATCCCGTGCGGAGGGATTATCAACAATTAGAGTGACATCGGAGGACAAATTGATGAGCTGGAGGCCAAGGATGGAGCAGCCCCATCAAGCCTAATCACAGAAGCAATTAGGTTCAGTCTATTGTGTTCACAAGTTCAAAGTCAGGTGCAGACCACAGGTTTTTAACCACCAGCATGCATCAGTCAGCAGGAACGCGTTTACTACAATCGTATCTTTAGGAAAACAAGAAACAGAGAAAAGTTCTCCTCCTACCGAGCAACCACACTCAGCATCTCCCAGACAAGGTGCAAATCCTGGCTGCTTACACAACCTCTATTCAGCAAATGCATGCTCCCTTCCCCACCGTCTCTGCACCTGCTCGCAGTCTGCCATTTTACTCGCGTCGATATTTGGCTTCTCCTCGTCTCCGGGCCCTTGACCCAAACCTTCTTGAATCTGCAAAAATGTTTGCGTGACCGAGAGACCTTTTGACACTTGCAGTGCAGTCAGCGGGCTTGCAGAATTGTGAATAAGGACGGGATGAAAAACAGCCGCCGTGACCCGCTCACCCCGGGAATGGTTCTTGCAGCACGTTATATACAGAGGTTAGTTGGTGTCCTCAAGGCCTGTGTTAGCACAAGAAACCAAATGCGCTGTTTATTTTGAACAATACTTTCTCAACAAAGATCATGATAACAGCTATGAATGTTTCAGATCAGTTTTTTAGGTTCTCAATTTGAACTCACCTCAATGTTCTCAGATGTAGGAAATTGCATATCCACATATAAATGCCATTTCCTTTCATTTATCAGCAACCTGGCAGCCAGTTATATTTCACAGTGAACTCACATCATGTGCACACTCACTTAACTCTGTCTTGTATTTGTCATCTCAAGCTTCTTCCTCAACAAGCCATGGTGAAATCTGAAATACACCCATGCGCTGGCCTTAGTTAAACACGGGGATGATTAGAATAATTTTTCTTCATTTATAGCCGAGTCAGCAGCTGCACCCGGCTGCACTGTGCGCTCATGCACAAGGTTGTGTCTTCAATTTTGTCCCTGTTTTGGATTTTGCAACCATGAGGTTATTAATCATAAAGTAAAATCATGTACATTTGGGTTTTTATTATTAATACAGAAGTGTAAATCCTGTCTTTTTCTCTCAGTCAGTACCACTTGCTTTCATATCATCTCTCCTATTTGTTTCTGATTGTCTTTGTTGTCAGCCAGTGGAGATATTTTTTGGTCTCAGCCAGCCCTCGATGCCCACATGTCAGTCAGCATGTCAGCAAACATGTCATGTCAGTCTTTCCAAGCCTTTGCTGCAGAGCTCTGTCAAAGCCTTCGCTCGGTTACACAACAAGAAGCTGAGGCTCAGTGTGAAAAAAAAAAAAAAAAACCCAGATTGCAGAAACTGAGTGTAATGTATGGCTGCTGCTTCACTTTCCTTTGACCTAACCAACTTGTATCTTCTCGAGAGGACACTATAAAGGATGAGTTGTTATCATGAGAACAACAGCAGGTTGCCGCGGTGATCTTAATCAAATTGGCCATCTGAGGTGATAATTGTGTTTGAGAGAGTTCAAGAGAGCACGAGGTTTGGGCAGCCTCCAGCATCTGCCCCAGAATCCAGTTCGCTGTGAAGGAAACGGTGAAGTTATTCATCTCTTAAAGCAAAAAAAAAATCTCCAGCAGATGAAAAGAGTATAGCAGCTTTTACTGCATCCTGCCTGAAACGTCTGGTGAAACATCTGAGACTGACTTGTTTAATGCAACGCTCCTTTAAACAGCTCAATCCGATTTCCCTGCCTCCATGTATGCATCTAACTTTCATTCCTCATAACACAGATGGAAACTCTACCCACTGGCCCTCTGTTGACTGTTATTGAGCTGCCTCCTCCTCTTTGCCTCAAACTTACTTAGCTCTCCTGTACTGTGTTGTGTCTACTCTCCAATGCCGTGGGAATCCAACCACTTCACTGGTTGTAGGAAGACAGCAACATTTTTATTTTTTTTTGGCAGAATATATTTAGCTATTTGTCTGCTTTATGCTCATGAATATTTTTATGCTAATTACCTAAACAGTTTATTCTAATGCAAAGCTGCAACATAAACCAAAAGGATCACTACTAAAATAAAAAGCCTGTGTCGTTATAATTTTCGCCGTTCCAGGCAGAGATTTGATGTTCGTATAATTATAAATCTTTGTTATATTCTTTGGCATGAAGACATATAATACCACTCAGTTGGAGTACTACTACTCCGTTTGCCCTCTGTAGTGGTGTTGATGTGATGGCAAAGTCATTTCAATGAATGCTACTCTCTCCTTGTGGGCTTAATGAAGATTTCCCTACCTCTTTATATCCTTCTTTCGGGGGTTCACTCTCCCCTCTGTCTCATAATTAAGTCAGTATATGAGCCGTAAAAGCTGAACTCTCCTGAAATAAACCCCGAGAATTCTTCACCATCTGCTCCGCTCGTCTCCCTCTGCACCGTGAGGCTGCTACCATCCAATCTCAGCTCTGGCCACCCCTGCTCGGCTCCCCTCCCTGCACATGTTTACAAGAGGGAGAACACTGGAAATGGACTGAAAAAATAAAAAAATACTTGTTGTGTGAAGCATGTATGTCTTAAGAAAAAAAAAACTTTCTTCATCTGCCAACCTGTTTTCCCCCGCACTAAAATCCCAACCCTCCTAACACACTTTCTTTCTCTTGCTCTCACATGTTTTTTTTTTTTTAATCGCTTCAAGCACCAGGGAAAAAGAGAACAAAGCTGACAAAAAGGCCTGTCCGCTTAATAGCCATTGTTCATTAATTAATCATATTGTTCATTTTCAACCAGTGAGTACATTTAAGTGAAATACTGGCAGTGTCAAAAGGACTGGCCTTAGGTGGCCTATTTTATTTAAACACTTGAATTTTAATACATTTCCACTATCTATAGGGATCCCAGCGTGCATCAGGGTTTATTTCCATAATTAATTCTTTTAAAGTCTATAGCTGGGTGCTCACATAGAGTGGATTCGTTTTTTTGTTTTTGGGAAACATTTCTTTTATATCAGTCTTCTTACAAATGAAATGGCAAATTCAGAGCCATGAAAACACTCAAGGCTTGTCCTGTAACCCTACTTGTTATATTTCAGCATTTAGTGCAGTTGTACCTGGTTTAAGAGGAACCTCCCTAACATATATGTGCTGTAAGTCAGTGGTCCCCAACCACTGGGCTGGGGACCGGTACCGGTCCGGGGGCAGTTGTTCCTAGGCCGCACAGAAAGAATAAATAAAAATACAACTTATGTTGTATTGATTATTAGAGTCTGAAAGACATTTTATTTTGAAAGGAACAACCATATTCTCTTCAACTTAACTTTTGCCATTGCCTCTTGACACGTACGCTTGTCTCGGTCACGTGATAAGACGTATCACTTATCATGTATAACGTTAGATACGTTATATACATTATATAGCACTTTCTTGACTTAAGCTAGGTCCCAAAGCACTTTATAAGGCAACTCATTCACCCATTCAGACACCAATGGCTACCAAGCTGTCATACAAGGCACTAGTCACCATTGGGAGCAACTTCGGATTCAGTGTCTTGCCCAAGGTGTCCATGTGTCCAACTTTGGACAGGAGGAGCTGGGGATCGAGCCTAGAACTTTACAACTCATAGGCAACCTGCTCTACCACCTGAGCCACAGCTGCCCGTAGTAGCCAGGAGGCTACATAGTAGCCAGGAGGCTATACGGCAGTGGTCCCCAACCACCGGTCTGTGGGGCAGTTGTTACCGGGCCGCACAGAAAGAATAAATAAAAATATAACTTATGTTGTATTGATTATTAGAGTCTGAAAGACATTTTATTTTGAAAGGAACGACCGGATTCTCTTCAACTTAACTTTTGCCATTGCCTCTTGACACGTCAATACACTTGTCTCGGTCACGTGATACAACGTCAGATACGTTAGCCAAAAAATAAGCCCGCAAATTAGCAACAATGAATAAAATACAAACGTCTTTGAAGAGCTTCTTTGCAAAGGGTAAGAGGACAACTTTTTTATGCCGGTCGTGTTATATTATTTTTTGCTGTTTATCTGCCACACCTTGAAGGCCGGTCCGTGAAAATAATGCCGACATTAAACCGATCCGCTGCTGTAAGTGACAGGGAAAAAACGCAGACATGTCAGTGTCTTAGAAAGATTGAAAATTCACTGGTGTCAGCTAATATTTGGGATGCACTTTACACAGAATAATGACTGTGGAGAAAGCTCATTAAATCAATCACACAAATTATTAATTAGATCCCCCAAATTGACGTGCGCCAGCATTTTTTTTTTTTTTTTTAATTAGCACACTTAAATATTTGTTTTTTCCCCTCAGCATCTTCAATTGACAGATTGTGTCTAGAAATAAACAACCCAGATTTGCATAGACATTCAAAAAGATGCTGGATCCTGTCAAGATGTCATAGATAAAACAACTTTCAACAGCAAAAAAACAAATATCTCAGTCCAAAATAAATAGTGATTTACATGTGTGTGGCAAGCAATGGATTCTCGGCATTTATTTACTACAGCAGCCTCAAATTATGTTTGATTCTATGTGTTTTTTATTGTTTCAAACTTTATTATTAATGAAATAAAATCTACCTTGGATATCATGCAATTAATCTAAAACACATTTATGACCACTAACAATGTGTGTGTGTTTTCCTGATGTTGTGAATTACTTGATTGAGTAGTTTTTTTTCCCATTGACATCACACCTGTCATCCAGCTCCCTGATTGGCCGGTAGGTCTGAGAACTACAGGTGAAAGATGAGTCCAGAGATATTGGTTGTGTATGACTGTCATTTATCATCAGCAACCATACGTCCACTTGTTGATGCTATTCTGTCGGCGCTAACTGACATGACATCATTCACAACAACTCTGTCAATCTGTTGTTTACGAACACAGCAGCATGAGTCATTCACAGAAAAACAACAACATCATTTTGGGTTGAACAAATTAAGTTTACAAGAGATCTCTCATAAGTGTGTGTGACAGAAATCTTGATCGCTACACAGCAAACAGAGACAACAAAAATTGGACTCTTTTAAAATGACATTTGATGGAAAAACTGATTTTGTTTTCACAAAAAAAATAGAAAAATTAGTCATTCATTGATTCATTTATTCAGCTTGAAAAGATCTGAAATGGAAAACATGTTTATTCAGTTACTTCTGTTTCAGTAAAACAAGACAAAAGTACTAAAAAATGTGTCTATTCAGATGTTTTCGAGCCACATAGGCGATGTCAATCTTCAACGATCTTTAGTGTTGTGGACCATAAAGCCACGGTGACATACAAGCATTGTGTGTCTCCCTTGGGTGCAGCTCTCAGTGAAGCATCTCACGTCAGTTGTGCCCAGGTGAAATACATCAATATCTGTGGGCTGATAACCGTTTAAGCCGGTTCGATCTTGCAGAGTCAGAGAGCCAATCCCTCACCTTTATTCATCTGGCTGGCCTTCGTCTGCTCCAGTCTGACCCGGGCCATTAATTACCCTGCAGCTGGATCCAAGCGCTGGCGACAGCACGCAGCAAGCACACCAAAATAATAGAAACTGATGAGGACTTGTTGGGCTGTGCCTCTACACCGGCTTCTCCCAGGCTAAGGCTGTCATGATTTTTATTTTTCATCATACATCTGAGGTGATGCCTCCACAGCCTCCATGCTCTGCTCGGCCCTCTGCTTGTGTATATGTTTTGTCAGGACCAATAGGTTCATACTTTCTTGACATTGTAGCAGCAGATGCGCGGTGGCATCTGTGTGTGTGTGTGTGTGTGTGAGTGTGTGTGTGTGAACGTAACACAAACAATGACAAAGCCTTTATCTCTGTAGCTGGAGGAAGTCAAAGGATCTTTGTATCTGCTGCTGCTGCTACAAATTTCTTCAAAGCCACTTTTGTAAAAGATTGAAGTGAAATTCTGAGACCAGCGCTTTGATGATGACGGGGGAAAAAAATGAAATCGAAAAAAAAAGGAACAACTTTTAAACTGCAGACTTGGTGACTTAAAGGATTGTCATTTTGTGCCTTGTGGAAACTTTTTTTTTTTTTCCCCTCTTCTTGCTTTTCCTGAAACTGTAAACAATAAAATCTGTTGGGGACAAAGTTTGTGGAAGATATCACAAAGATTTTAAAGAACTAAAGTCGATGGTTAGTCTCTATACCTGCAACAACCTCCCGTTTAATAATACATAACAGTGCAATTCTCAAACTTTATGAATACTTTATAATCTCTTCAACATCAGGGTTTTTCTCCAATATTGTGAGCTGCATAATACAGTGTTTGAATGTTTTAACTTGAGATTTTGCCTATGCATAAAACCCTCACATCTTCCAAGCCCCAGTTTGTACATGATGGTCTGCTTCACATAGTTATGAAAAGGTTTGCTGAGTAATTGAAGGGATTGATAAGGATTAATGGGGGACTGGGAGATCAATATCATTCCAGCTCATTTACAGCACTGCAATTCTTCCTTATGGTAAAGCTCTGAATTATTTATCTTAATTGTAAATTGATCCAGTAAGGGATAGGAATAAAACTCAGTGACGACAGGAAATCCTTGGTAATTTTGTGTTTGGGAAACTCTCAATTTCTCGGTTAATCAGTTACAGAGCCTTGTTTGTTTATGAATTGTGTCTTCACATGACAAACAGCTGCAAACAACTGTCAACTACGCTCAGGATTCAAAGCTTAGTCTTATGAGCAGACCAAACTAGACTGTATAATTACTTTTTCTTCCTAATCTGAGAAAAAATAAAGGTAGTATCTTATTTATGTAAAACTCCTGTAAAATGTCAAAACTAAAAATATATTCAGCTGTAAATAGAGTCCCAAACCTCATTAAGTGTCGTAATTAAAAAGTGGTGTCAAGACAGCTCACTATTATGAATAAAGTTTTTAGATATGATGAATTTAAAAAAAATCCAAATTGAGCTTGAGGGGGATTGAGGTCAAAGGTGAAAGGATCCACATGAAAACATACAAAGCAGGAGCTCCCAGGAGGACAAGATACGATGAAGTGGTAAGGACAGGATGGAGACAGGAGTGGACATGAGGGACAGGAGACAGGTGAGCAGAATGGAAACAGGTGAGATTAATTGGGGAGGGGCAGGTAATTACAGGAGAGGGAAAACCAACAAAGACAAGGAGTAAAACAAAAAGACACACAAAGGGTGAGATAAAGTAACACATTCAGCCAACTACAAAAACACAGAGAGAGAGAGAGAGAGGGAGTGTGTCTCTTCTTTTAACACAACCGGATCGAATCTTTAGCACTCGGTTGAAACATGTTCAAATCCCAGGATGCACTTCAGAGACATTTGAACTGTAGCTGCCATCAAGGACGACAGTGGAAGAAAACACTGGTGGCAGCTGTTTCCACAGAATCGGATTATCTGTTAACTCCATGTGTTTTGCACAGAATACCTTTTATTTTATGAGACTTATTGTATTCGACTTCTGATTATAAACTGCTATATCATAATGAAATCATTGTGTATTTCTTTATTACTCGTCACTGTAGTTTTGCGTTTAAAGGAGATATATTATACTGGTTTTCAGGGAAGTTAAAATAAGTCTTATACACCTCTAGAACATGTCTGTAAAGTTTTTTGATCAAACTCCACTTTGATCCTGTATTGTACGTCGCATTTAAAAACTGGTACCGCATCGCCTCACCTCACCTCGGATTTGGCGCATTTACACTGGCAAAAAAGTACCTTAAACTTGGTACCTGGTACAACTTTTCTTACCTCCTCTCCTGTGGGTCCAAAAAAAGTACCCGGTTAGGTAGGAGCAGGTACTAAAATCTTATTTGTCGGAATCGTCACTGCGTCGTTGCGTCATCATTGCGCGGCACGTAATCTGTCACCGCAAATACGCCATTTTTAAATCGTCAGCAAACCGTGCAGACGTGTTTCAAACAACAAGAAAATAAATGGCATCTGTCTTCTTGCTGTGAAAAACAGCCACAGACCGAGAGTCAAAAACAGCAGTTGTTCCTCCGTTGCTTCTTTCCACATCTGTATGTCACATAAAAGATGATGTCACGAATGATATACAGCAAAGGGAATATTCTCGGCAATGTAAATGCAACTGTGGCGGACCATCCGGGGCCATCCTGGGCAAGGTGAAGCAAGGAGGTACCAGTGTAAATGCGACTTTATTCTCCCTCAAAACCTCTCTGTGTCAGGTCTGCTCAAAACAGGCTGTTTTTAGGTGCCTGTACCTTTAATGCGCTCCGCTCCGTTGCTCTGCACTGACGTAAGGACGCCATTGCTGTAACCTGGCAACCAGCACAACGTGAGTAAGTGAATGAGATGAATCCACTTCGCTGTCAGGTTGGCAGCCTGTGTAACGACATGTGTGGGTTTTTACAACATGAGTGCACCCCAAGTTTTAGGTGCACTCATGTCGCACCAAACTTCTCTTGTAATGGAGAAATCCAAGAAGGCAAATACTACGCTTCCGACACTGAGACCACGTGGGATACTCTGCAGGGACCTCTGTCAGAGCCTGTCAGACACCTGATATATTGTTACATCACAATATATCAGAATCCTGTATGGCTTGTTTTATCCCAGGTATTTCTCTTTAAGCAGCTCACACAACAATGAGGTGGTTTTAAAATCTCACTGTCAGTGGAGTGGAGGCAACCATATCCCAAACAGTTCATATAAAACTTTAAAAAGTGGATTTTCCACAATATGTCCCCAACATGTTTTCAATGAAAAAAAAACCCAATGTTACAATTAGATGACTTAGAAAAATAGTTTTGCTGAGGTGTTGCAGTTTCCCTGAGGTGTTCAGAGACGTGCACTTCACTAACCATCCATCTGACAATGTTTCATGTTGAGAATATCTGCAGTCATTAAAGCACAGTTCAATAAAATGCAGGGTCTTTCACATACTTAGCATTCTGTCAAAGAGCTCCAACATGACAGGATTGGATTTACAGTTCTGCAGAAATTACTGAAGGGAAGGAGTGCTGACAGTTATCCATAAATATGGATAGGGCACTCAAACTGCAATCAAAGGATTCACAAATCATAGATTTTTATTTTCCCACAGTCAATACATATGCACGCTGTATGTTTGTAGACCCTCTCATGGTCTTTGAGTTATCTACATTTTTCAGACAGGGCCTTTCTCAAATGTGCTTTAATCTTTAGCTTTTCATCTCCGGTTTCCAAAGACTGTGTCTTCAGTGGCAAACAATATGGACGGTAAATAGGCCAAGCAACAAAGTCTACACACTCTCTTCATGAGCACTTTCCAGGGTGTCTGAACTAGTTTAACCTTCCCAAGAGTCTAGACTTTAGTTCAACACTTTTCATTTTTCACAGAATAAGCTGTTATATCATCACCCAAACACACAGTCGAATGCGCACACCCGCCGCAGTGACACACACACACACGTTCGCATTCAAAGATACCAATTCATGCACATATCTGCTCTTCTTGACTGCACACACACACATTCATAAAAGGTGTGTGAGCAGCCACCTGTCTTCTCCACCTCCTGCTTCCCCACAGATCTCAGGTAACAGCCAGCTTGGCGGTCCGCGGCAGATGGAAGCTAAGGCTTCCACAGGCTCACTCCAACTGGGTTTATGAAAGCACCATGGATCAAAAGCAAACGTCTGGAGATAACTGTGCAGGAGAAGACAAAGGAAAGAAAGTATGTTAACCCTTTAACATACAGTCTTTTGTAAGTTATTTATCTAAGTTGAACTTACTGTTAAAGGGGAGTAACTTTTATTTTATTTTATTTTTTTTAGGGGTCGCTTTTTTGCACAGAGTAACCAATGTACATCCAACATCCATGCAGAATTTGTTATGTTGGTCTACATCAAACTTATAAATATGACTCCTCAACATCCAGGCTGCATGGACGTCATACACATGTAAATCTAAATCTCCTCATTGTTACATTTCTTTCCACATGATGTAAATCCACCATCACTATAGTTACCACAGGTGTTTGGAGGGGTCTCAGCCTGTGATGTTTATGCATCTGTCTGAAGTGCTACGAAGTAAATCAAGCTACCAGCAGGAGAACCTCAGGAGCCAATCACATTTTCTGCTTGTTTTTTTTCTTTCCCTTTTCTTTTCTCCTTAAGTAGCTTTAGGTTTTGTTCATCATCTACATCTTCTTTTTCCACATTGTTTTCTACAGAAGCCCTAAAAGGACGTGGTTAACGATATTTTTATTTTCTCCGTTTTCCCGAGCTAATGAGATAATTTCAGTGGTTTTCTCGAGATATCAAGTTATTTTTCTCGTTCGATCTCCATTTTCTCGAGATAATATTTTAGATGTTTCCCTCTTCCAACACACCTGATTCAAGTGACCAGCTCATCATCAAGCTCTACAGAAGTCTGATAACGATGCTGGTCATTTGAAAAGGGGAACATCTAAAACATGCAGGATAGCGGCCCTCGAGGACCAGGATTGCCCACCCCTGAGATCATTTGATATTCCTGCAGTCGCCGGAAAATGATCTTTTTATCACGAGAAAACGAAGGTTGTTTTTTCGAGATAACAAGATCATTTATCCTTTCATCTTCGAAA
>OOFC01007474.1:2526-13700 GCA_900323345.1 Pseudochromis fuscus
ATTTGGGGGGGGGGGGGGTTGAGTCTAATTGCAGACGTAGAATCCGTAACGCTGGCGGCTTCATCTGTTAAAGTGATTGCTTTTCATTCAGTTTTCAATTACAGGTTTGAGCTTAAGGACCCGTCTGAATAGAGCTGTAATGAGGATGTGCGATATTTAGCATCTGGTACACAAGAGGTGCTACCACAGTCTGTATGTAAGGAGTTTTTATAGAAAATCCGATCTGTAAACAGACTGACAGATGATCTAATGATGAGTGTAATTTTCAAAGGATTCTTCTCTTTGACTTGACACAAAGATAGAAAAAAAACCCCTTAATGAATCAGTTTTTATCATTTAATGTGAGAAGAATCTTCTCAAAAGCCTCAAATCTGACTCATTGGCTGGATTATTAAATGACTTGCTTTCTCTCTGCAGAATAAAGTATAATTAAAACCAATTTCTGCTACAACTGGTACATTTATGTGACCAGGCGTAGCACGATTGCTGATTGTCGTGACTTTTATGGAAAAGTGACTCAGCTGTATTATTAAAACATGAAGCTATTATGTAAAAATTGCACCTCGTCCATGGAGTGAAGTGTGTTTCAAGGTGTTATTCACCGTCCTATCAGATTGTGGGATTTGGCATCAACAAGGTTGCACAACACAGAATTATAAAAATCAGTGAAGCAACATTTTAGTCCAGACAGAGATGATGAAGCAACAGGGTCCAACAACCCGCCCTCCTGAGGTTAAATTAACTGGAATAGATCTGGACGTATGTTTCCATCTGTCTTTAACTTTTTCTTTAAAGGTTTTGTTCTGGAAATGTTTTTAGGATACAAATGTTTTTCATCCTGGTTAACATTTCTTTATATAGCTGCATTAGGACTTTTCTACTGTGCCCAGTTTAACCACAGGCCTGTAAGCCGACCCACTGGTGCACTTTGAGGTCTAATCATTTGCGCGGTGGCACATCTATCAAAGGGAAATATCACACAGTTTGCAGCAGTTTGCCAGTGTCTGGTGGAAACCTCACATCTCTGAAGTATCAGTCGCTCAAAGATTAAGCAAAGCAGCCTCAATAGCCTCATGACAGCCATGCGTTTATTAAATTACACACCGTGTGTTTCAAATTGCTTTCTGAGCCCAGGGGTCTGGTTTAACAAGACTGCATCGGCTTCAATTTCCAGGAGAAAAAAAAAATGTAGGATTTAAAACCAACCCAAATTTGGATCCATTTTTTTTCCTCCAAAACCAGAACACAGCAGATATCTGGTATTTAAGTTAAATCCTCAGAACAGGAAACAAGAGGCACATGATTGATTTATACTGATGATTGTATTCAACATAATAAAACTGGTTGTCTTTTATGAATTCCTCCTGTCTCTGTAAAGGAAATACAAAGGAAGTTGCTCTTATTATTCTCACAGAAACTTTGTGAGAGAAAACTTTTTACTTTGTGTTCACTCACCATAAAAAGTTGGTTCTTTCCAGGAGGAACAGAGACGGCAGCTTTTTATGGGACCATTTAAACTCAATCACTGAGAGAGTCTCCCTGAACAAATTTAAACAACTGAGGTCAAAATTCCCCTCACTTCCTGGTTTGTGTGCGTGTGTGTGTGCGTGTGTGTGAGACAGGGGGTTGTGTTTAAAAGTGGAAGGAGTTTTCGTAGATTAGCTGCCATGTGCATCAGAATATTTAAAACCTTCACAGGGTACATCATGTACCGTTCCCTGATTGCCTAAGTGTACAGCCACACACACACACACACACACCTGCAACACAAACAGATGAGAGGGATGGAGGGAGTTGGATGTGATGAGAAAACAAAGACAGATAAATATGTAGATTTGAAAGCTGAGGAAAGACAAAAGCAAAGGAGAGGGAAAAAAAGGAGGAAGAGAGATGAAAGGAGAGAGTGTCTGTGGGGCAGATCAGAGCGAGTCTGTGGAGCAATAAAGCTGGCTAATCCTGGTTATGAGCCAGAACACACACACACATACGCACACACACAACGAACACACACACACACTCGCACCACAGTGGCACAGTGACATTTCTAGTTGGGGTTGCATAACCAGTCTCCCCCTCCACTCTAATCCTACTTGTATAACCAGCCATTCACTGCAGTTATATAAGCTCCCTCTCTCTCTGTTTCACACACACTAACATACTGACACACACACACACACACAGACGCACACACACCACCTCTTCCCGTCGTGCCCTCGCAGGCTGCCAGCTTGTGTAACTTTCACCACTTGATACCGTTGACGTTAAAGTCCTGTTTATCAGATATGGATTTCGCTCTTTCCGTCACACACACACACACACACACACACACACACACACACACACACACAGGCACAGTGACGTCCGTGTTTGTTGTAACAAGTTGTGACCGTTTGCACAATTACTGCAGCTGAGTGTATCAAGAACAATGTAGCAGTAACTGTTTTCACTGGAGAAGCTGCAGTTGCGTGTTTTGTCATTTTTCATTTTCTAAATATCTTGTTTCATATGATTTTGATTCATATGATCTTGTTGTATTATCTCATAAATAATAGATTTTTTTTCATGAAGTGTTTAAATCCTGTCAAATTCAGTTGCATTGAATTCAATTCAATGCCTGCCAATCAAATGCCTACCGACCACAGAAAACTACACAAAAAGTCTGTAACACTTCTAATAGAACAATATTAGAAGTGTACAGAAACTCCTTAAACCTTTTTTCACTAGATCAGAGTAAATAAAAAACACATTTTGTCGTCCTCCATACAGTCTGAAAGGGAAACATGCTCTGAATCACAGGTTTCAGTGGAGCTTTTCCTAATATGCTTTATTTTACCCTCCTGTTCAGATGTCATAGACCTCAGCTCAAGCGAGGATGACACCATCATCCACACCGACACCAAGTCCACCACTGAGGAGGTGGACAGCGAGCCGAGCGGTGCACACGTCAACGACGCCCTCAACCTGCCGGACACCCAGGGCAGGGTGCTGGTCAATCTGAACCATCCAGCTGAAGAGAAGGACATTTTTCTTTCGCCACAGCTGGCGCGAGCAGTCAAACCTCACCAGGTATTGTGACTGCTGTGCTTAAAATATCATCTCCCCTGTCTTCTTTGCAAATCACCCCCGTTTCCTCTCTTGATCACTTCATCCTCCATCTCCTCCTCAGATCGGAGGAATCCGTTTTCTGTACGACAACCTGGTGGAGTCGGTGGAGCGGTTCAGCAGCAGCAGTGGATTCGGCTGCATCCTCGCTCACAGCATGGGCCTGGGGAAAACCCTTCAGGTCATCTCCTTCATTGACGTCCTGTTCAGACACACCCAGGCTCACACCGTGCTCGCCATCGTCCCTGTAAGCACCTGTAGATACAATACTGAAACAACAGGACATGAGTCAACTAGTGCTCAGATGTAACTTTATATAGATGCTCTGTGTGGTTTCTTTGCAGTTAATCAAGAAATACTAGAAAGTACTTAGAGAGCACAAACCTCTGCCAAGACATAATCCAGTTGTACTGATGCTATAGAGTGAACAATGTTGCCCTCTTGTGGTGAAATAGCAACACTTCCTTTAAACATTTACCTATTATTATTACAGGTAGGGATTTTCTGGGATTTTTCTGAGGCAGTATCCTCTACCTAAAATTGAATATGTCCAAAAAATCACTGAGATCCATTCAGTAGTTTTTCTGTAGTGTTGCTAACAATGTGACAGACAAACACAGGCAAAAGTATAACCTCCTTGGCAGGGGTAGTTGTTGATTGTTGAAGTTATTTAAATCAATAAATGTAAATGAAAACATGAATACAACATGCCATGTGCCTTTCAACCTTCACCCATTATGATAAAAGTGTGACTGAAAGATCTTAGTGAAGACACAAATCATCTAATGGGCATCTTTTGTAATTATTATTATTATTTATCTATTATTTTATTAATACCTTTGAAATCTGTAAATTGGGAAAAGAAACATCTGTCAATAATTGTTCAGAATCAGTATAAGTTAAATAAGATTCGACTGAGATCATTGATCTTTTACTTTTCATTTCAGGTGAACACGTTGCAGAACTGGCTGTCGGAGTTCAACATGTGGGTCCCGCCTCCTGAGGCCTTGTCTCCAGATACCGATCCCACTCTGGTGACACCGCGAGCCTTCAGGGTTCACATCCTCAACGATGAACACAAGTGAGTAGCGGGAACAAGTAACAGCTCTCACCAAACCTCCTGCGCTGTTTAAATATTCAAGTATTAACACAACTAAAGAGATGCAGAGGACCTTTTTATTGATTTATTTTTTTTTAAGCATCAAGGAAGAATAAAAATGTAAACCATACCCTGCGGGGTCTTTCACCTCAGGGTCAAAGCACTGAAGAAACTTTTCTTTGCTGACCTTTTGGCTGGCCTCTGCACATAATCCCGATCTGGCTCATCCTTCCTTACATGTCTCCACTACCCTCGTTCCCAACAGCTGCTTCAGCTGGAAAGATTGTCTGATTCTCCTGTGTGTGTGTGTGTGTGTGTGTGTGTGTGTGTGTGTGTGTGTTTGGGATTAGGGATGGAAGGAATGCAGCAAGATGAGCGTGCAGTTCCATGATCCAGTCTGAAAGTGACACAGTAACCTCGTTCTGTCTCACGCTTCAGTTAAAATATACAGCATGACTTCCCAGCATGACTGTTACGATTAATAAGAATTTGCTCCTACTGTTAAAGTGCTACTCAGGAATGATTGTTATTCATTTTGTAATTAACTGGCAATTTATTGCTGGAGTTATTGATTACAGTGCTGCAAATTGTTGTTTCCCCTTCAATACAAGAATCTGTTTTTATTAGATTCTTTTCTTTGCGTCTAATTTTCAGTTCACTGTTTTTTCATAGTTTCAATTTGTGGTGCCACAAATCACATCTCAACCCATCTTATCCTTTCTTTCTACCCAGGAACACAGCTACCAGGGCCAAGGTGGTGGAGGACTGGGCCCGGGATGGGGGCGTGCTGCTGATGGGCTATGAGATGTACCGCCTCCTGTCACTGAAGAAGAGCTTCGTCGCTGGGAGGAAGAAGAAGAGCAAGAAAACAGCCGGACCTGTCGTCATCGACTTGGACGAAGAGGACAGACAGCAGGAACTGCTTAAAGGTCGGAGGAACTTGGAAAGACAATATGTTTTGTGTGGGCGGAAAAAGAGGGAGGAAGGGAGAAGGGAGAAGAAGGGGAGAAAGGGAAGGTCATAGAGAAGAAAAATAGGTCACACCTCCACCAAGGAGTAATCCAGCTGTACTGATGCTATAGACTGAACACTGTTGCCCTCTTGTGGTGAAATGTCAACACGAGAAGAACACAAGAGAGATGGATTTTTCCAGATTTCTTGGACAAGATTTCCTCCTCTGATCTAAATATCTTTCATTGTCCTCCTACAGGTATTGAGAAAGCTTTGGCCCGGCCTGGTCCAGATGTGGTGATCTGCGACGAAGGACATCGCATCAAGAACTGCCACGCCAGTACATCCCAGGCTCTGAAGAACATCCGAACTCGTCGCCGTGTGGTCCTGACCGGCTACCCGCTCCAGAACAACCTGATTGAATACTGGTGCATGGTCGACTTTGTTCGACCCGACTTTCTGGGTATGGAGCTAGATCTGTATTTTATTTCAGGGTTTTCCTGCAGTCATTTTTATATTTAACATCAGGATATTTGATGTGGAGTTTTTATATTTTGTACTTTGTTTGCATTTTAGGGACGCGGCAGGAGTTCAGTAACATGTTTGAGCGTCCCATTCTGAACGGGCAGTGTGTGGACAGCACGCCTCAGGACGTCCAGCTGATGAGGTACAGGAGCCACGTCCTGCACAGCCTCCTGGAGGGCTTCGTGCAGAGGTAAGAATCAGCGTCACTGTGCAGGAAACTAAACTTGAGATTAAATCTACCCCGCCTCACTTCTTCACTTTTAATAAGGCTTTGCAAATATTGACCATGACTTGTCTCTGATCCAGGCGAGGCCATGACGTCCTGAAGGACCAGCTGCCCTCTAAGGAGGAGCATGTGATCCTTGTGCGTCTGTCTCCCCTGCAGAGGGCGCTCTACACAGAGTTTATGAACCGCTTCAGGGAGGCAGGAAACACTGGCTGGCTCAGCCTCAACCCACTGAAGGCTTTTTGTGTCTGCTGCAAGGTGAGGAGTGTCTCACTGTCCCTGTCATGTTTGGTTTGGTTCAGGTGTTTTTGTGAAATAAATCCACATGTTACCGTCCTGTATATATCATGAGTGTATGTGTCACTCCTCAGATCTGGAACCACCCAGATGTGCTGTATGAGGCCCTGCAGAAGGAAAACCTGGCAAGCGACCAGGACTTAGACCTTGATGACATCACCTCCACAGGACATGCCCGATGTCCAACCGCTCCCAATCAAAAGTCCAAGAACATGGACAATCCGAACCCCATTGGTGGCCTGAGTCTCAATCAGCTGCAGGAGAAAGCAAACCAGGTCATCACTTATGAATGGGTATGTTGAAACACTCGATTACAAAAGAGCTGTGGCCATAAATTATTTTATAGAGATTTTATTGCTGTTCTTACTTTTATTGCTTCCTGTAAGAAATACATTAAGTCCTGCTCTATGAAAGACTTTGAGAACAAACACCAAAGTTGTGTTTAAGCAGGATCTATTGTTTGCTTTTGAGGTGCTTAATATCAAAGAGATCTTGACTCAGTAACTTACATAACGCTCTGAACCTTTTTAATGCTTGTAAATTACAGTTGTCCTTTAACAATGTGTAATGGAAACTTCACTTGTTTCCATGACATAGCTCCAGAAACATTATACACACACATGAGCATTTAAAATACTGTGAGGCAGGCTTGCTTCAGTTTTTGTGAGACAACTATTTTTTTTTAGATCACATGTACACATCCTTTTTTTCCAATTCTTTAAATAAAACCAACATTTAATCAGTTGTTGTGAAAGCATTTTTAACAGTGTTTTTTTTTTCTCCCACATGGTCAGGCAAAGGATATCTTGTGTGACTACAAGCCCGGCATGTTGGAGAACTCAGCAAAGATGGTGCTGCTGTTCCACCTGATCGAGGAGAGCGTCAGGAAGGGAGACAAACTCCTCGTTTTCAGGTAAAACATCCAACATTTGACTAAAAAAAACTTTTTTTCCAACTACTCTAAGCCTCATTACTGATTTGATTAAATGGCATTTGTTCATTGTAGAAGCTTGTCCAGATGTGAACTGATATTTTTCTTCTGTCTGGCCTGTGCAGTCAGAGTCTGTCAACACTGACTGTGATTGAGGATTTCTTGGCTAAAAGACCAGTGCCTCCCTCGCCCAATACCTCCAGCAAAGACCGACCTAACCAGAACTGGGTGCGCAACCTCAACTATTACAGTAAGTGATTAATAACAAAGCTGCTGTTTAATCTATAAAACCTCCTGAGGACAGAACATAGTGTAACACAGGTGTGGCTCTTTGGACAATAGCAAGATGTTCTGAATTTACTGCCCAGTTTATTCATGTAATGGTGATGAACGGTGCTCTCTGTGCTGTGCTTAACCACACTATTATCTATGCCAAGCAGAACAGGAATCTTTCTTGGGTGGGTTGTGTTTCTGACTGCAGTGATTGGGTTGTTTCACTGCTCTCCTTCTCATTGACTCTCAATGAGTGCTGCCACCTGCTGGTGCTTTTTAATAACAACAGGATTTTGGTTTATATTGCTGAAGCCGCTTATCTACTTAGTTTGTTTGTACCTTTTTAAAAATACTTTTATTTTGTATATACTAATAACTGGTCACACTATCTGCTCTGTGTTAACTCTGTACTGGTTGTGATATTTTGAAGGACTGGATGGAAGCACGACAGCCTCAGAGAGAGAGCGACTGATAAACCAGTTCAACGATCCCTCCAACACCTCAGCATGGGTCTTCCTGCTGTCCACCAGGTAACACACATGCCCGATAGTGATATTAACTTCTGGGGAAAAAGTAAATATTAAGGTCTTGACATGCTATAAGAAATAACAGACAAAACATTAATGCTGACGTTTCTTGGTCTAACAGGGCTGGTTGTCTGGGGGTGAACCTGATCGGGGCGAATCGTGTGGTGGTGTTCGACGCCTCCTGGAACCCGTGCCATGACGCGCAGGCCGTGTGCCGCGTTTACCGCTATGGGCAGAGGAAGCCGTGTCACATCTACCGACTGGTGTGCGACTTCACGCTGGAGAAGAAGATCTACGACCGACAGATCTCCAAACAGGGCATGTCTGGTGAGTAGTGTGTGCAGAGTATTATAACAATGAACACACCGGTAGGCAACTGAGTATTTATAAACTCTCCCATGAATGTGTGCATGTAGGTGGCATTTTAATTCATCTTGTTTAACTACAAAGAACAAAATCATAAAGAAAAAAAATAAAGGGTCTTGTTCAGTCCCTGTAAATTTCCCTGCCTTCAGATGACGATACTGTCAAACATCTGTCAGTAATCAGACTCACTAAGCATTCCAGTCCAGGCCCCTCAGTGTGACCAGACCCCCCAAAACTAAATAATCAGCTTTGAGTTGAAACCGGAGCTCTTCTGCCAAGAGGCTCTTGTCTGACAGAGTAAACTGTCTCAAGTGTTTGCTCTAAGCTTTGACTGGTGAGACAGACACAGTGAAGCCAGTGATGCAGCGGAAATCAGTCCGTTTTGTCTGTGTTTTGTTTTGTCTCCATATATTTTTAGATCCTCCTCCTTTCCAAACACAATCTAAACTTTGATGTCAACTTTTTCCCCATCAGACCGTGTGGTAGATGACCTGAACCCCGTGCTGACCTTCACCAGGAGGGAAGTGGAGTCTCTTCTTCATTTTGTGGAGGAGGAACCGGACCCGTCCCAGGTCCAGCTGCAGCACCAGGACGGCATGGACAGTGTCCTGAGGAAGGCGCTGCACCTCTATTCTCACCTGATCACAAAGGTAGCAGAACAGAGGAGATTTATTATCCTTACATGCCCTCTAGAGGTGATTAGAAGTAGGACAAAGGGAAGGTTTTGCAGGCTTCACTGACTCTCTTGCTTTGTTTATTGTGGGACTGAAAACTACTTTGCTAAGGATCCGTATCATCTTAAGTTGCTTTCACCAGAGATAATGAAATAATCAATTAATAATATATTTCTCTAATTCAATAAGGCAGTGGCTGTGAAAAAATGTAAATGTCAAATACCTCCTTAGTTATTCACCAAATTGTGTACATATATATTCGAGGTGGGAACTACGTCAGGCAGTTGCAGTTACACGTTTTATATTCATGACACTGTTTGAAACAGCTTGTGAGGTTCAGGAGCGTGAGAGGTGGTGAGTCATCTCATAATTAAACCCACTGGATCTTACAAGTATTTAATCTGGCTTTGTGAGGCAAAGAACCTCCCACTTTCATGTGTTTTATTGCTGAAAATTGCTAGGTACAATTCAAATAATCACTTGTGTTCACTTAAGAGTTGGCATTCTGAGCCAGGTTAATATGCAGTTTTCACACAGCGAAATGTCAGTGTGCTTGTCTGCGTCTTTCACAGTGAAAGAAAGGTGTTGAGCAAAACACTCATCGCTTCTCTTCCTACTCCCTTCCAGCAACCATTCCCCCACGAGTCCCTGCTGATGGACCGCAGGGAGCTGAAGCTGAGCAAGGCCGAGAAGAAAGCAGCCAAGAAGGGCTACGAAGAGGAGAAGAGGGCCTCGGTGCCGTACACCCGCCCTTCCTACGCCCACTACTACCCTGCCAGTGATCAGAGCCTCACCAACATCCCCGCCTTCAGCCAGAGGAACTGGTCAGTGACTCACAGCTGCAAATATGAAAGCTAACAAAATAACAGAACCAAATTTCCTGAAGGTTTTCCATAAATCTTATTTAGTTAATATTAAACCTGATTTCAGAAAAATAAATAAAATAAACTCTCCGTTCAGGCGCCCTCCCACTCACACTGAGGAGAAGCCAGTGGCAAGCTCCCGGCCAGTCCAGTCTACTCCAGTTCCCATGATGCCCCGCCAGGCGTCAGCAGGCTCTGCAGCTGGTAGCGATTCTTCCAGATCCGGCCTCGGCGGCTTCTCGGTCAACTGCCTGCAAAAAGCTGGAGTGTTTGTACAGAAGATTGTCACCACTACTGGTAAGCAAAGTGCATTTGTTTTACTTCCATTTCTAAATTAATATTAATTAATGCTTCCAAAACTCTTAAACTTAATTTGTCTTTGTTTGTTTTTTTCAGACATAGTAATTCCAGGTACCAACAGCTCAACAGATGTGCAGGCCAGGATCACAGCTGGAGAAAGTATTCATGTCATCAGAGGCACAAAAGGTATTTGCTGGGGAAAAAAAACACTGTAACCTTATTTGCTCTCATGGTCCTGCAGAAGCCTTTTCTATAAGAAGCATTACTTATTATTTAAAGGCTAACAGTAAGACTTTCTGTGTGTACTGACAGTTTCCTTCACTGTCATCTGTTTCAGGGACTTACATCAGGACATCTGATGGTCGAATCTTTGCCATCAGAGCAGCTAATAAGGCCAGGATGGTGGAAGAGAGTACAACAGCGCCACCCAAAGGTAGGATGATCACCACAATTATATTCTACAAAGAGGTGTGAAAAAGAGAAGATAGAGAATTATCTATAGTATAAATAATGACGAGACAGTATGAGGTAGAGATAATAACTATAACTCCCTTTTAGCAGATTCTGTGTAAATGCTTTAAATCTTCTCCTAATGCTACTTTCCCATCCCTTCTTCCTTCTCAGATCCTCAAGCCCCAGCTCAGGAGGTTTCAACCAATTGCAGTAATGGTTGCCTGTCACCTGACAGGGAGCAGCTGGTGCCCCCCAAGACTGTGCCCCGCCCTCTCTCACCTGACAGCCCAGAGATCATCAACGAGCTGCAGCGTTACACAGGTGCCACGGGAGCCGGTGCCACCGCGGGCTCCGGTGTCCAACCAGAGAGCAGCAACCTGCCTTCCACCAAGCTGGTTCAGACCAATGGCAGCAGTGGAAATATGAGCCACCATGATGCCTCCGTGACCAATGTAATCCAGCCTAACGTGGACGCCAACGGTGCTCAAGATCTGAGAACAGGCTCCAAGCGCAAGGCCTCCACCCCGCCCCTGGACGAGCGGGCCAGCAAGCAGCCCTCCGCTGGCAAACACTCCTCAGCTCCTCTG
>OOFC01007478.1:3504-13765 GCA_900323345.1 Pseudochromis fuscus
GGCTTTCACGATTAAATATTAAGCATTTATATTTTTTTTAAAGGATGAATTCATGTATTTTCCCCCTGCAAAAGTCCCTTGGTGCTCGTATTTTATCAGGAATTCAGCAAAGAGATGTCAAACTTTAGTAAATAAAAAATGGGGACAAACTGAGTAAAATTCATTGTATAATTTCTCCAACATGCAATATTTCTTTATTAAGCCAAAATCCAACATGTAACAAGGATTTTTTCCCCCCTGAAGTTGGATTTTTAATTAATAATAATAAAAAATAAAATGTTATTCATCACACATTATTCAGTAATGATGCTTAGAAACATTTTTTTCCCTGTTTGTTCAACTTTTGGTCACTTTGTGCTCTTATCTTTATTCTTGCCCTTGGCTAAAGAAAACAGTGATATACTGCACACCAGGCAAACAGTGAACACTATCAAAGTTGGCAAAAAAAGTATAAATTGTTTTAAGAATCCTAATTTAGTTCTTGAAAGGACAAAGTTTTATTTTTCCTTCCTAAACTGTTTGCTTTGATTTTTATTCAGAGTTCAAATTAAATCTAAATGAGCTAATTTGGTGGTTTGATTTTCCTCCAACCTGCCTGTAGCACTTGATTTTATATTCAGGGAGAGGTTTCCTGTGCTGAAATAACACCTTAAATGTGTGTTGGAGACAACTTCACAATTTATCATCGGAGCTGATTAAATATTTAAAACAATGGCAATTAAAGTCACTGTAACAGGAGCTTCTATTATGACTGTATGTATAATGTATACTTGTATAATGCGTATTGTATAATTCAGCTCTGCAGGCTGATGGTTGATTAGACAAATGGATGCATATATTAGTATAATTCCTGTCTGTTTTCAATGTTAAAGTGATGTTTGTGTGAAAGCTGCTTCCAGACATCCAGAAGATTCATCCAAACAACAAGTAGCTAAGTCGCTGTTTCTTCTCTCTCTTTCTACTTTCACACGTACAATAAAAATTACCACAAAGGACCTTTAGCTTAACCTATTAGAAGAAAAAACAGACAAAAACTCAAGTACAAAAGCCCTTGACGTATAGCTCTCAAAAAAGGATATGGTCGATAAATGCAGCATTATAATGTCGAGCAAATGGAATAAAAAATTCCCTCGACATGACATGAAAATTCACCTTGTGGCAGCCGGCGCAGGGCGCGCCACGTCAGCAACCAGACAGGCCGACTGGATCTGACAGGTAAAAAGGGGAGATGATGGTTAGAAGGTGCTATTGTTTCATGCCGCTTTCTTGGCCTGTCAGGTCCCGGCGCAGAGGCCTGGATCGAGGACCTCCTTGTCACATGAAAACAGTCTTAAAAGGCCGTTATCCAGACTATGGTGATTGCTCCTGTTTAATTGATTTGCTTTGCACTGAGGCCTGTCACATTAATAATGGTTAAGTACAGCCCCGGTGTGTCACCCAGAGTGGTGCGTCTATCGGGAAATTAACAGCCTTAACTAACTGCTGTCTGTGAAGCAGGAAGTGTGGGATCATACGAGATGCCGCCGTTTCATACTTCGCCTGAAACTATTGTATTTCTCACATAACCACTGCATTTACCTTCCCTTGTCTTCTCCCCCCCCACCTTCATATAGGTTTTTAAAGCCTGCCACAGTTTGACCTCTTTATTTAAGTAGCTATATATACGACTATATTATATCCCCATCTCATTATGAACTACCATCTAGAGTGAAACAGAGAGCTGCACTGACAAGTAAATGGTGCTGAGTGAATAAAACTCAGATTATGCTCTCCAGCACTTCACAGGAGCCCTTGACAGGTTGCACTAGACATTAAGTCTCTCTGATATTTCCATGACTGACTGACAGTTTGAAATTGCTCCCATCACCTTGATAGCATGGTAATGCACCTTGCATGTGGACTGTCTTTAAAGTGCAGGAAATTAGGCTCCAAGTTGAGAGTCCCCTTTCAACCAAATATGACAAGAAAATAGACTGCTTTTCTTCTGCGCCCAGAGAGGGGAAAAAAGGCCCCACAGAAACTGGCACAGAATAAGAGGTTATAGGCGAATGTGTCAGGAAGTATTACGGATATTATGTGTTTAAGACAGGACATTTCAGATACTTAGAAGTCATACCCATTCCCCTTGACTACACCCAAGATATTCACCCCCCTCCCCCACCCCCCATCTGTGTCAAATACTGCAGCGTTGACTTCATTTGCAAGAGCTCAACTCGGAGCTGACACGAAGAACTTACACTATCTCGCCGGAAGTCAGACGACGGGAACGCAGCATGACGGAGAGAGTTAGAAAAGTTGAGGTGCAGCCAAGATCGTAGCGGTGAAGGGTCTTTTTCACTTTGTCTCCTCAATTAGTTAAAGCTGGTCAGGAGTAGAAAGTAAAGCCCGTGGAGATTATGCGCTGTCGTCCACTTGCCATCAGGTAGGTGAGGATCCTGGCGCGTTGCAGTCATGCTGTAGAGAAGAGTTAACTTCACCTAACCTCCCTGTTCGCGCTGGAACCAGTCGCTCAATTCAACCTGACAGCTGCCATATTAACTAGTTCGGGAATTTGTGGAAACTTTGAGCAGCTCCACTGCACCGAACTTGTCTGTTAGCTTTAGGGGAACCAGGAGAGCACTGATTTCCACATTTGATCGCATTAAAAGTGCGGCAGGATTTTTGCTCGTTTTGATTGCAATTATTGTGATGAATCTGGTGATTATTGCTTTGATTAGGTGATTAAACGAATCAACAAATGCTTTAAAATGCCCGTCACGATTTTCTAGAGTGAGGCTTTTCTGAGCATTTAACTCAATCACTCGAGTATTCTGCTTTTTTTTTTTTTTTTTTCGTACGTCACAATTAAAAATGTTGGATGCAACCTTCATACTTAGATTACAAGTACTGGGTTTCAGATTAGCTTAGGAGACCCTGTGCATCTGTTTGTGTAAAATCAACACATCCGGCACGAGATGCTGATCCCTCACATTTCGAGATTTAATTTATGGAGCCTAATTCGGGGTGAAAATGTACAGGTAGCATGTTATGATGCTGGGAGCACTGTGCAGGTCGGGATGAATGTCTGTGATGGGCAGATTATTCAGACTAAAGTAGGCCTAAAGAATGATCTTGTCACATTTCACAGGCAGGATTAGGGATACACAGGAGGAGCGCTTCAGTCAGGAATTAGCGTCATGTGGTCGGCTGGAGACAAGCATGCGAGGTATTCGCCGAGACAGGCTTGGACACTTACTGCTCCATTTGTCTACTTAGTGATCAAATACCGAGGTTGATGGTTATTTCTCTGTCGTTCGTGGTTTATGTGATATGTGTTCATCTGTATGTATTTTCATTTTTTGAAATTGTGTGTATTTCAGAGCTCGGGACACCCTGTGGGCATCCAGAACCGGGCTCATTTAGCTTCTTTTTATACGAACATTACATGCAATTATACATATGAATTTACAACATATCAGAAACAACAAATGCCATCTTGACGTGCAGCCCATGGCGGCACCTACTATATTTATGTCTTTGCATTTTAAATGGGAGCGAGTGTGAGTGTCTTCGGGCTATCAGAACGAGCTATTACCGCGATGATTGAAAAGTGAGGGAGCAAGCGAGCTAAAAGACAAAGTAGAAGAGGCCTGACAAATGAAATCAAACTTCATAAGACCTGCCAGTGGTGTCAGTTGTTATCCATATCTCAAACGCATTATGGTACTGCAACGCAGCGTACTGCCTTCTCATCTGTCGGCTCAAATTCATCACATTCTCGACTGTTTCTTTTAAGTCACAAGTGTCAGTGTGAAGAGGAGTCTTAATTGACAACTGAGTGGCACAGACGTGGACCGCAGCCTTTATTTTGGTGCCAAGAAGGGTTGTGTTGTTTTGATGAGCTATTATTGGCAGAAGCCAGTAGCAGATAGCAGTCGGCCTGGAAATGGGAAGTGACATCAGACAGAGAGGAGCTTGTCATTGTCCTCAGGCGAGTTCAATCTTGCTGTAAGTTAAGAACAGCCTGTTGAAATGTCACTCAGGAGACTTTCTTATCTTTTGAAAGGAGAATTTCGGCTTGATTTGGTGAAATTATTTAGACATTTGGCATCTGGTTTTTGAATAGCTAAAACAGCTTGGCATGGTTTCAAGGAGATTCTTTCTGGTAAATTAGATTTGTTGTGTCGAACATAGAAAGCTATCACCAGCCTCCAGCCTTCATGTGCAGCACATTTAAGATCTGCTGCCCAAAATTCGCTTTGTTGTCCCTCAGCATTGTATTTATTTGTCAGATTCCCCTTGCAGACTGCATTAGGTAAATAATAATTAAAGAGCTGCTTCATCCAATATTAGACAAATATTCTTACTCAAGTGTTACCGACACATGTATGTAGATTTGATTGTATGTGTTGAGGTTTGAAAATCTGAGGAAGTAGGTGCAGTGTCCAGGCTGTAGGTCCACCACTTTGGTCCAAACTGAAATACTTCAACAACTTTTGAAAGGATCACCAGTAATTTGTTGCAGACATCCATGATCCCCAGAAGATCGCGCCATCTCAAGTTTTGTAAAGTTTAAGGCCCCGCCCACACCGAAACGACAATTTGGGAGCCGAATACGATTTCTGAGAACGGGGAAAGTCTGAAGACGCCACCTGCAGCGTCACCATGTGGACGCCATTTGCAAATTCCCCTGATGCCGCTGTAGCCCCGCCTCCCCCTTTAACCTGCATGCACAACCCCCGACAACAACAGTAACAATACAGCGGTGTTAGTGCTGCAGCAGCTACTGAGCTCGTTTTGGCTTTTCTCTGAAACTGTACAACTACGTTCGCAACAAGTGGAAGTATTTGTTGTTTTTATGCTCTTCTTCTCTGTTTTGGTGTGTTTCTGTGGCAGCGTTACAGCGCCACATACAGGCCTGGCATATTTACTACAGCGTTTTCTGCATCATCATGTGAACGCACACATAATTCCTGATTTAAGGGTTTTAAAACGTTTCTATGAGGACGTGGCCTTAGTTCTTCTTCATCTTCTTCATCACAGCAAGTCATGTGCTTCCATCCCCAATTTCCACCTGGTGGTCGTTGTCAAAATACACACCCCGACTGCTATAGCCTGAAAGTACCGTATTTTCTGGACTATTGAGCTCACCTGTCTATAAGCCGCTATTGAATTTATTCAAACAGTTTCATGTGGTCCACTCTGACCGGGTCTAACGTGACGAGGCTAAATGTATTGGCGGCACGGAGCTTGCTAGCTTGTAAAAAGCTAACGAGCTTCGTGCCGCCGATACATGAGCCACACCGGTGTTTAAGCCGCAGGGTTCAAAGCGTTGGAAAAAAGTAGCGGCTTATAGTCCGGAAAATACGGTAATTTTTGTGATTTGCATGTTTGATTTGACGTAGGTTTTGCGCCGGATGACAATCATGACCTCCTTATTTATCCAGGCTCGGGACTGGCACTGAATGCGCATGACTGGGTTATTTGTTGTTTTGAGTAAAATGTCTAATTATCATGAAATTTGGATTTAAGTTGCTCTGAGATGAATTATAACAGAACAACAACTTCTGCAGTGCCACAATCAGGTTAACTATTTTCACTGATACCAACCAAAATACCAGTTACCATAAGAAATATATATATTTCCATCGAGGTTAAAGTACTGATGTGCCTGAGTACAGACTCACAGAGCTGCTAACACTGGCTCTTTTTTGTTTGTTTTTTTTAGTGCTGTGAGCATCAGAAATGAAGTTGCACTCATCACCCACTGCACAGGGATGGAGGAAATTTCTAAAATAGACACTGCGAAACAGAAACTATGTGTTCGACTGCCTGGCTACATAGCACCACGGGTCAGGAAGAAAATATATTAGTTTGTAATTTCAGGCCCAGATTGCACTCATCACACGAACCAATGAAAACAATTGTTCTTGATGCTACAACCAGCACTCCGAGCACATCTGGCATTTATAACCAGCTCCCGGTAAATCAATGAGGCGTCTGTAACACGGAGCTCAATAGAACCACTTCATAATCACAATGTCCTCCTCTAATATTCACTCAGCTGGAGTACAGTGTAAATAAATAGCTCTCAGCGCAGTGCATCTTACTGTACATTGATCACGAGCACGAGACCCCAGGCAACAATGCACAAAAGAAAAATGGCTTCCTTATTTTCACTCATCCGAGGCTCCGTGCAGCCCTTAATAGACAGAATCAGAATGTCTGCTGTGGTGTTGCAGGCTTTATGAGACCATTACCGCTTTTTATTGTGTATCCCTGGACTAATGGCTTTCTATAGTTCCTCTGATTTACGGCCTGTCAGCTATGCGGCTGTCCATTAGAACGGGGAGGTTGACATCAAGCCAGTGGTTGAAGTGCCCACTGTTAAAAATAAGGAAGTGGTGTCTCACACAGAGACGCCAGCCTCCTAAAACCTAAAAACACATTCATGGCTGCTTGTTCCCGACACTGTGTTTTTGTCCCCTTCTGCTTCATAGGTGCTTTTATTCAGTCGTTAAGTGACATAAATGACAGATGTCGACAGGAGGGAGAAGGGGAGAAAAAAAGTCAAATCTATTAACATACATTAACACTTAATGTGTGAAATCAGCTGCATTAAACAGTGTTTTTATGGATTCTTTATTACAGTGCATAAACTGTTGTCCCAGCACTTAAACACACCATTAAATATTAGTTTGCCATTAGGATTTTATTTTCATCTTTGATTTTGTAATGTTTATGGGATGGGTGGTATCCTTTTTAGTAAAGTACTGTATGAGTCACTCACACACTGATGGTGCTGACATGGGGTAAACACTAGTATTTTAAAGGAAATATTGGTTTATTACAAATTTGATCAAGTTTTGGTCAACAAATTTATCAAAAATGCCACAATAAAGTACATATTTAGTTTCTTTTTTAACAGTGGCAGGAGAGATGACATGCAACAGAGGGATTATAAGGCCCATGGTCAGATTAGATTTAAACAAACTCCCAGATTAGCTGGTTTGAAAGAGAAAACAAAGTAACATGGAAAATAATGACTCACCTTTGACCTTCTATACTGATTGTTACTGTACATTGAGGGATTAATGATTAATCGGACTTAACTGCTCGTGTTTCCTAACAGTGTGGCTGTGTTACTTTGTTGATTTACATAATCTAATACAGATTACGGCCAAATCAAAGATCAAAGTTGTAATGAGCTGTAATTATCCTTCAATGTTGATGTTTATATCCTCTGTCAGAACAAATGTGAAGAAGTAAAAAGTAGATATTTGGGTATTGTTGGAGACATTTTGAAACTACAAGAGGCCATCATTAACTTCATGTTGGCTGCTTTCTATTTAGTTGTTCCAGAGACATCAATAATATTACCGTATTTTCCGCAATATAAGCTCCACCTAAAAGGTTTTAAATTTTCTCAAAAAACGACAGTGCGCCTTATAATATTATATAATATATGGATCAATATTGGTTAATTAGGGCTACCGTAGTCAGGGGGCGTATATTGTGATTGCACTAACGTTTGATTTACCGTAGCGGTATCAGACTGTTTCTTTTACTGAATCAGGGAAAAGTTCCCTCCACGTTTGTGATGCACTAACTACGTGATAAAAAGTTGCACTACCTGTTGTACCTTGCTGTTGGTAAAATACCGACTTGCTGGCAGCGCAAATACCGGTAAGAGCTACCGGTACGTACGGTACCGTATTATGAATGCACTAGCTTGTTTTGGAGTGAACGGAGTTGTCAGAACGTTGGTTTGTTTTCTATTAATAAAGTTTGACTGACTGACTTATCTGACTGTTTTGTTGACATTCACGTTAGTGCAGCTTCATCTAGATGGATGATAACACAACCCCAGACACTACAGTAGTTTCTATTCTATGCACCTTATAATGCGATGCGCCTTATAGTGCGGAAAATACGGTAAATTGAAGTGAACCAGATTAGCGTTAGATAACAGCACGTCCTGGGTCTGTCTCCAAAACTCAAACACACACAGATGAAAATCAAAAATCGACCTGCTCCCTGTTCGCTGCCAGGATGAGCACATGCAGACAAACAGAGGGGAATGTTTAATTTAAAGGGGATCGTAAACGGATCACAGTACAAGAAAGCCACCTCAGACTTTTATCTCGGTTGGCTCCTGCATGACCTTTCGTGCTGCATTTTTTTTATTTACAGCTCGACTAACGTTAAAGCCTCCTGAGTCTCAGGACAGTGCTCTTACCTCACATAATCTGTCCTGAATCTTTCATAAACCTCACTTTATTAGCTCATACACAAGGATCATCCACGTGGAATTAGAGTAAAAAGAAATTAAGCGTGACAATTTAACTTCCCTCAGATGTTCTGACTGGAAATCACATCGCACAAAACAGCAGCTGTGTGATACTTGACCGGCGAAATTCGCAGTGAAAACCGCGGATACCTCGTCAATATTTTACTGTTTTCGCCCTAATTGTTAGTGCTGTATAAGAGGCACGGTCGGGGGTGAGGCAGGTGATCCCCGATGGGGGTGGAGCTGGTCCTGCTTCACACAAAAATCAATCCTGGCCTTTGGTGTTTGGCAAGCTGGCGAGGTAGGGGGCGAGGAGGGGGAACACATGTCTGACACCTTCTGACTTTTTCATGAGGAACTGTTTGAAGTTTTAAACCCCCACAGAGGATTCTTGGGGCGATGAATATAAAAAGGGGGTGCAGCTTAAAGCTCAGGCGTATTATCATCAATGAAGTCTGTTACACAGTTTGATGAGAAAAGTCAAATTACGTCAAATTTTAAGACCTGTTAAAAAAAAAAGAGAGAGAGAAAAGTTACTGACAATATTACACGCTTCAAAAGCTGATTTATTTGAACGTTGCTATAATGGCTCTGCAATAATGGGCTGTGTTTTCTTTTCTGATGGATGTCCTTTCATTATAAGCTGCCCTTAAGTCGTCCTTGTCTCAAGTGGTCGTGTTCAGGCGCTGTGGTGGGCACAAAGAAGAGGAGCGTGACCTCAAAGCATCTTTTGTTGCAGAGGCAGTGGAGGGTGGTGACTGGGATTCATGTGATGGGGTGAGGAGGTGTGGTAGGTGCTGAGGAGGGTGGGCTGACAGTGACAAGCTGGAGTCCTGCAGTCCCGGTGGTCCTGTCTCTCAGCTGTTCTTGAATTAACTCCACCCTGCGAAAAGACTTGATCGTAACGTGTTCATCTGCGACGCCGTCAGTGTCTTTGACGTGCGTTTCAATGGCTGGAGTTTGGCAGATATCCGGTTTCTGCCTGTGCTGCTGATGGTGCAGCTGAACGTCACGTCGGCTCCATGTGTCTTTTGTCTGATGACTGACCACACTGGGTTTCCGGATCCTTAATCCTGCCTCTTCCTTTGTATTTCTGCACAGGACACCAGTGTTAATTGTAGCATGATGTTGGTTTAGTTTGAGTCTTTTGACTAAAATCTCAATTAGCTTCAGTCAGAAATGTCTTAAGTTTTGGGGTTCATCGAATTTTTTGAGGTCAGATTCTCTCTTCTTGCTGTTTCCCATCTTTGTGTGGTGACCATGGTTACAGATGTTTTTCTTGTCAATCCCAAAGTTAATGAAAACACACAGTGTCCATGTTCAGCTGATCCACTGAGATACAACGCACACACTCTCCTCAGAAAATCCAGGTAATGTTTTTATTTCTAAACTCCTCTTTGTTCCCTAAAAAAGTTCAACCACTTTCCACCACTGTCTTTTCCATTTTTTCACCAAACACTGTTTTTTTTTGTAATCCGATGTTCACTGTTTGTCGATGTCTAATATGTGTGACTTTGGTCATTTCTCAATACAAAGTACGCAAGTCTATACTCGCGTACTTGGCAGGAATGTAGTTGCAAGTTGGACTCCGAAGTACGGACTTGCAAGAACGCGACAACGCATCGAGGCGAAAGTGCAATTGTAACACCAGCGTACTTGATGACTTAAACAGCTTTAAACATGAATTTTTCCCTCAGCCAAGCAGATTTGCTCAGAAACAAATATAAATTTACACGGACACTGTTAGATTTACACAAAATGACTTGTATCTCATGTTTAACCACTGCAGAGAAACATCAACATTTTAAACAACTTAATTCTCGCCTAAAAACTCTTAAACCTACAGTCTATTAAACAATTACCGTATTTTCCGGACTATAAGTCACTACTTTTTTCCGACGCTTTGAACCCTGCAGCTTAAACACCGCTGTGGCTCAGTATTGGCGGCACGAAGCTCGTTAGCTTTTTACAAGCTAGCAAGCTCCGTGCCGC
>OOFC01007487.1:2650-17507 GCA_900323345.1 Pseudochromis fuscus
TATCCAGGACGGGAGGAGGAGAGCGTTAATGTCTCTGTCGGAGCCCGTCCTGCCGCATCCCGTCACCTCCTCCATGGTTTCATCCAGGGAGAGGGTCGGGGCGGACCACAGGATGAGACTGCTGAGGCCAGATGGTGCCACCGGCTCCCTGAGGGCGCCCAGCACCATCCCGGCCACTTCCCCCGCGACTGGTTTCACCCCGAGGATCGACCTGCCCTCACGGACCCACAGCCTCAGTAAAGCAGGCTGGTGTAGAAGTGCACCACTGTTACAGCAGTCCAGTGATTCAGAGGCTGAAACCAGAGTAAACCTGGTCCCACCAAACTCTCCTATGGTGAGTGGTCAGTTACACACTGAAAAGTCCTGAGTGGCTTTAACCCGGAACTGGATTAATATAAGACTAACTACATGCTGGGTTAACTGAACACGAAGACAATAAAATGTTGAGTTAAAACAAAAATCAACAAAATACTGAGTATAAACAACATAATATTGAGGATAAGCAATAAAACGGTGGATAAAAACAACAAAATGTTGGATAAATACCAAATTTGAGGTAATAACAGCAAAATGTTGGGTAAAAACAACAAAGTCTTGAGTTAAAAACAAGATATAAACAAAATATTGTAAAAACAGTCCATCTCACTGGGTTAAATGAACCCAGCTTGAATTTAGTCCAATATTTATCCAGTAGTGTGTAGTAAATCTAAATAGTGTCTGGTAAAGGCTGTTTTTTAATAATCAAGATACATTTTTCATAAGTTATGTAAGAAGCCTAAATGCTGTAATGCCTTTTATTCAACATTTAAATAATAACAATGCCAATAAAGGTTCAAATTTCTCTAACTGCACAGCTGGCTGGATCAGCCTCCTTGAGTTACTTAACCTGTGTGTTCATTGTGTGCACAGGTTTCCTGTGGTGATCTGACTAAATATGAACTCAAAAAGCATACACCATATGAGCCCAAAATTAGGCAAAATACTGAAGGAAATCTTACACTAATCCTAAACTTATGCAGGGCTTCAAGCTAAGCAGCTTAGAAAGCGAGGCCTCCTCATGGCCTTTTTTGTTGCTAGTTGATGTTTGCTGCATATTCCCACACTACCAAACACAATTAATAGCTATTAAAAAAAAAATCATCTCTTAATAGCATCATTGTTGGCTTATTGTTGAAAAATATTTACAGCATAATAATGAGTTTGTTTTCTTCTGTTTTGAGTGAGGTTTTGGTTTATTACACTTTTGACTGGTTAGTTCAGCTGGTTTTATGTGTACAGGCTCCAAACATAATCAACATCAGTGTCAATCAATAGCCTATATTAGCATAGGTACATGTTCTGACTAAAAAGTACTCAGAACGCAAACCTCTGCAAAGGCATAATCCAGCTGTATTGATGCTATACACTGAACACTGTTGCCCTCTTGTGGTGAAACAGCAACAGCATCTTGTTATAATATTCCCTTCGATCCTGCCCAATACTGATTAATTTGTTCCCAGAGACTGTATTTGGAAAAGACAAACCTAGCATGACTCACCTGTTTTTGTGGACTCGTATTTGGAAGCCAAGAGTTTGGTATTTGAACGTTGCCATATTGTTTGTTTAAGAAGCAGACCTGATCATATTTGGATATGGAGGGAGGAGTGAGGAGGTGGGTCTGACCCCTGAACCTGAGGACTCTGTCTAATGTGTATGATACTGCAATTCTGGTCTAGTCTCAGATCCCAGACCTGCAGATCAAACTAACCACGCCACTAAATCTTCCTCTTTTTGAAGCCGAATAACTACTTAATGATGAGATGATTTTTCAGATGGACCAGGTCACTGAGAAGAAGAGTTGACTGGATCTAATGACATCAGAATGACTTGTGGGGAAGAATGTATTGACTGAATATTTCATAATTGAAAATGCAGTTTTTGAATTGTAGTAATTTGGAGCCAGCATCTAGTGGCTGTTGGGGGTATTGCACCTTTTTGCATTTCAACATTGGGTTCACTTTTGAGACCCCATTGCTTTGTCCCTTTCTATATGCAGTCTATAATAATTTATTATCTCAATCAAACCAAACAAAACTCTCTGGGTACAATTTTCACATCAATATGGTAAGTTGTTGTGTTTTGTGTGTCTGTCCTGCATGTAGTATTGATCATATTCTTATTATTTATTCTAAAGAAAGAGGAAAAATACATTTTTCATGGAGCTCCCAACCGAGACAAAGCAACACACAGTATATCCTCCAGCATCCATCATCGACCAGTGTTATACAATGATGAGTAAGGGGTGTAAACACTCAAACTGTTCTCAGGTTATTGCATAAGTGTGACACCTGTGGTTTTTTTTTTTTACTGCTTTTGTTCACAGCAGGAGACAGAACATGTGGGTCATATTCGCCGGAGCAGCACTTACGAGATGCTGGCAGATGTGAACCCAGGCGCTGCAGTGTTTGACAAAGTGGACATGGAGTGCGAGTACACGTGTCCTCCTTCAGAGACATCCTGCCTGAACACGTCTGCAGTGGGTCCTGGACTGGACAGCGACTTTGGAGCAAGTGCAGGTACTAGTTAGGGGGTTATTATATTATTTAATATTAAAATACTGTTATTTTCAAGTGTATGGCCTCAGTTTTTGTTGTTTTGGCCCTAAATCTTCCTCTTTTTGAAGCCAGATATCTACTTAATAATAAAATGACTTTCAAATGGATCAGATCACTGAGAAGATGATTTAACTTATGGGAAAGATGTATTAACTGAGCATTTCATGATTGAAAAGGAGGATTTGGGGATTGAAGTCAATTGGAGCCAGCATCTAGTGGCCATCAGTGGTATTGCACGTTATTGCACTTCCTCATTGAGACCTGGTTGTGTTATCCATTTCTATATGGACACTACACAGAATATTATGGGGATTTGTATTGTTAGAAAAAACAAACAGGTTAATGATGTTATCTTGTGCTATGAAAAGTTGTAATGGAGTTTTTTTTTTCTCAGGCTATTTTCTGAAATTGAACTAATGAACAATTAATAGAAAAACCGAAGCAGCTTAACTGATGATAAAATAATCATTAGCTGCAGCTCTGAAATGAAGTGTGGCTCGGAGCAGTTTTACTCATTAGATAGAAAAATCATAAAAAGACTTTAAAAAATGACTGCATAATAAAAGACAAACATCAAGTGATAACATTACTTTTTAAATAGAAAAAGGAGTTATGTATTAATCTTTGGATAACAGAGTGAGCACTGGTTGTCATTATTTATTGGCTCTTATACACAGTGTACACAGAAATAATTTGGATTGTACATTTGTTTTGGACAAAGAGCAGTTTGAGTCATTTCAGCCTTCTTCTCTGAAGGCCAGTAAATAAGAAAATGGTCACACATTGAAGCCAGACAACCATTGTTATGGTAACTCAAAAAAAATCAAGAAACCTGATCCAAAAGTTACATAATGCTTCAGTCTGTCAAATGCAATCTGAAGAATATAAATAATCAGTCATCTGGTGTAGTCTACAGTGCAGTATTGTTCAGGAGAAATGTATTGTTTGCATTGTCATTGTAAATCTGAATTTACAGGAATACATATGCACATGCACATATAGGTTGAGCAGTAAGATCCCATGAGAAGAATTTCAGTCATATTTGACCATTAATGAAATAGTGTTTTTGTATAGCAGTCCTAACACCACAACTGGGCTGCCATGATGATGACATCACGTGGGCTAAATGCTGAATCTCCATTGGTGTTGCTCTTCAGTCTAGAAGGGGTGAAGCAGTAAGATGCAGAAAGTGCCTCAGAAGGCAGTAAATACAGATGTGCTGCAGATTCTGCTGTGGTGACAACAGCAAGTAATGTAACCACAATCTCAGTGCTTCTGAAGTCTAACCATAGACTATGTGTAGACAGAGAAGAAGCAACCAGGTCTCAAAGATAAAGGCCAATGCAGAAGAGCAAAGAGTGCAATACCATTGATAGCCACTAGATGCTGGCTCCAAAAAAATAAAAAAAAATCATCAACATGAAATACTCAGTCAATACATTTTTCCCACAAGTCATTCTGACGTCATTAAAGTCATCTCTTCTTCTCAGGGAGCTGTGGTCCATCTGAAAATCATTTCATCATTAAGGAGAAATTCACATTAAAAAGAGGACGATTTAGGGGTGTGGCTAGTTTGATTGACAGTTTAATATCCAAATATGGTCCCTTCTGAAACCCAAGTCTTACATTGGGCAGCGAGACTCCTCATTCAAACACATGGGCTTTTTATTCATTTGATCACCAGCACAGAAGTGGCATCCTGCTGCATTCAGAACGAACACATCTGTATGTTCATCGACTGTGGGTTTTTCAATGAGGGTGAAGATACCTGTAGTCAAAGCTGTGAACTATGTACATGGTTACTTCCAGGTGTCTCTCTGAGGATTCTGTCGGCGGACAGCGACGGTCTGTCTAATGGCGTCCTGGCTTCAGCTCTGGAGTGGGACTATTACGACCCCTGCTACGTCAAACAGAACAATGTACCCAAACACAAACATCACATACCTGTGATGCACACAAAACAGTACTGGGTATAAATACTTGTTTTAATGCTTATTTATTGTTGTTATTTATTTAATTTAAATAAGATATGTATGTCTTATTTTTAAGATGTTATTTATTTTGTCTCACTAATAATCACTATGCTACACAAATGTTAATTCACTTCATTTTTTGAAGTGGATAACTGCACTGTAAACACCCTGCCACTGAACTTGTTCAATCTACAGTATTTCCTCTGCACCCTCAGTTATTGTGAAACGTTCACTGTGCACAATCACTCACGTTAATGTTATTTCCAGTCACTATTTCATAACCACAGGCCTGTTCGACTCGTCCAGAGTTACACAAACATTCACATCAACATTTGTTTGTTTCCAATGTTTTGATTCACTCTGACCAATGAAGACTATTTGGAATGTAATAAAGTCTGTAACAAATAAAGTGAATTTAAATACAGTATATCAGAGAGCTTTGGGGTCTCAACTCAGTCAAACTTATAGGTTCAAGTTGTATCAATGTCTTGTTAAAATGGCCTGATTCCTTGTGCGTCGGTCATTTGCCGTTGATGACCACCAGAGGGCACTGTGGTGTAGTCGCTGTTAGTGTTGAGTTTTACATCATCTTTATGTACTGTATAAACCACAGAGCAATGCTGGGATGTTTTGGTAGATCTCTACTATGTTACAAAATATTAAGAGTACTTAATTTTATACTAAAAATGATTTAACATTAACACAGTTCTTCTGAGAACCCAGTGGATCCACAGAGGTAGAGCCTCACCGGTACCTTTCACCACACACACTTCTAAAAGCACTGAGCTGCAATTTTCCCCACTACTGAATTAGTGGATTGTGAGATTTTCACTCACATCAGCTTGTCTTCAACTTTGTTTTTCACTAATATGATCATAGATTATACATAAAATGAAGATAACATGACATCATGTGATGATTTGTGGACTGGCACTTTGAAGCCAGAAGTTTGGCGTTTGAACAAAGTGACAATGTTTGGATATGAAGGGAGGAGTGAGGAGGCAGGTCTAAACCTTGAACCTGAGGACACTGCCCAATGCGTGTGAGACTGAAGTTCAGGTCTGACCTCGTTGGAGACCAAACCCACCAAACTGCTAAATCTTTTTTTGAAACCTATTATCTACTCGATTTTTCCCCCAGATGGATCACTGATAAGCAGGGACTGTAGCTAATGACATCAGAATGACTTGTGGAAAAAATGTATCGCCTGAGTATTTCATGATTGAAGTCAGTTGAATCCAGTTTTTTTGCAGCTAGCATCTAGTGGCTATTGGTGGTAGTTCTTTTGAGACCTGGTTGCTTCTTCCATTTCTAGATGTAGTCTATAGACATGACTGACCTGTGGCTGGTATCTGCTCAACACATGACAAAAAAGATCTTCACTTCTATCATTTCTAAAAGGATGAGATTTTGAACATTGTTTACAGTATTGAGTATAAGGACAAGTTCATAGTGATCTCTTAAATCTAGATTTAACACAAACAGGCTTTAACTGAATGACTATATGCATGAAACTGACTCACTGAATTACATGAGGGAAAGACTATTTAACATGTAAATGACTTAATAAGGTAAATAGACACTGTCCCGACAGTGAACTCCAGGACTGCAAACAGGAAAAGATGCAACAAACTCATTTAGTGGGAATACTTTATTCTCTGTGGAGAGATATCTGTACATTAAAGATCAAGTGCCACTTGAATTTTTTTTTAAGTTCATAGAAAGTCGAACTGACGCTGCACTATGTCAACATGGAAACAACCAGACCAAAAAGCATCGCTTTACTCAAAGCTGGAGAGGAAAGTCAACACAATTTGCTTGAGCTTAGCATCGGATGCCTCGGAGATTTTGCCATCGGCCCTGCAATGGAGAATAGATTTGTTGTAGTAGGAAAAGAAAAACATGTAATAAATTGGTTTGCTGTTGCCTTTAAGATTTTTAACTTACTTAATAGCTGCCAGCAGGTCTTGGTGCTGGCTCAAGATATGCTGCAGGAACGCCTTCTCGAATTTTGTGATCTTGCTGGGCTCCATTTTGTCCAGGTGTCCCCTCACACCGGCATAAATGACTGTGACCTGCTCCTCAATAGCCATCGGAGCTGAAAGATGAAAGGATACAAGCACAGTAGGTAAGAGAAGAATGGATACAGGATCTGAAAGAGATGCTGAAATAAACAGATACCCACAGTACTGCCCCTGTTTAAGGAGCTCAGTCAGACGAACACCACGGTTCAGCAGCTGCTGAGTGGCAGCGTCCAGATCAGATCCAAACTGAGCGAAGGCAGCCACCTCACGATACTGGGCCAGCTCCAGCTTCATAGTACCGGCCACCTGAGGATGGACAGGAATCACTTAGTATGGAAGCATTTCAGGAAGATAACAGCTGGAGGATATAAAAGGAGGACTGACCTGCTTCATGGCCCTGGTCTGGGCAGCAGATCCCACACGTGACACAGACAGACCGACGTTAATGGCTGGTCGAATACCCTTGTAGAACAACTCGGTCTCCAAGAAGATCTGTGTGAGGAAAACACCAATAAACACCTGGTGGCTCTAGGCTTTAAGACAGATGATGCAAGACAACCGTTCACCTGTCCGTCCGTGATGGAGATGACATTAGTTGGAATGTAGGCCGACACGTCACCAGCCTGTGTCTCGATGACGGGAAGAGCTGTGAGGGAGCCACCGCCAAAGTTGTCGTTCATCTTAGCAGCTCTCTCCAGCAGACGGGAATGCAAGTAGAAGACGTCTCCTGGGTAAGCCTCACGACCGGGGGGACGACGAAGCAGCAGGGACATCTGACGGTACGCAACAGCCTGCACAACAAGACAAAATGTACTTAATCATTTCCAGCAGCAGGGTAAAAAAAACCAAAACAACCAAACCAAAAAAAAAAACCTCCCACATCATCGGACTCAATAAAACTCACCTGCTTGGAGAGATCGTCGTAGATGATGAGGGCGTGCTTGCCATTGTCTCTGAAGTATTCTCCCATGGAGCAGCCAGAGTAGGGAGCCAGGTACTGCAGAGGAGCGGCGTCGGACGCAGTGGCAGACACCACAATTGTGTACTTCATGGCGTCGGCATCGGTCAGCCTCTTCACCAGCTGAGCCACTGTGGATCTCTTCTGGCCGATGGCGACGTAGATGCAGTACAACTTCTTCTTCTCGTCAGTTCCATCGTTGAAACGCTTCTGGTTGATGATGGTGTCGATGGCGATTGCAGTTTTGCTGCAAAACAGATTTAGAGACACTAACAAATTGTTTTTATGTTCTCTTCCTGGTGCTTTGGAGGTTTAACAAATTAAAAATACTACACCTTGAAATACTTTTGGAATCAATCGATCAGCATCTATATTCTTATTTGTTGCAGTTAGCTGGTCAACTTAATTGGGGTGGGCATCTCTCCCCATTAGATGTGATTTGTTGCAAAGTGATACAATGTAATCTGATTCACTTCTATACAATTGTTTAAAGTAGTTCTTCATTTTCCTTTTCATTACAAAATAAAAGGAGACAATTCTAGAAAAGTGGACATAGTTGGGATTTATGGATCTTTTATGTAGATACATACTGGATAAATCATCAAGGAAACTCAAACAGTTTTGTTATTTTATGGCCTGGTAAAAATAGATCATCATATCATTGTGTTTATTACCTCTGTAACAGAAAGAGACAAAAAATACTTTCTGTAAGAATAAACATTTTTGACTTTCTGAATATAAACTTCAGTCTGTCTCACACAGACATGTCCAGGTGCTTCACTTTGACAGTTTGGGGAGAAATATTGTAAATTGCATAGGTGTTGTCAGACATATTTTTCCTGCAAACAACGATACGCTAACATAAAAAAAACCAATAATAAAATATTTATGGGCATGGTTAGTTTGACAGGTTTGGTGTATATATACAGTCTATGCTCCTAAAACGTCAGCAGCCATGAACTGTGAGAAGGCTGTATGACCAGAAGTCATAATGACAGAATTTAAAGAGCTTTCATCATGATAGAGAATATTTTATTCACCTGTCTCTACTGTCAGCACTTCCACTGCAGTAAGAGCATTTCAAAGGCCCTGGAAACAACATCAAATGCTGCCCTGTGCTAAACTATTCACTTTGAGCGGGATCCTCTCACCCAGTCTGCCTGTCTCCGATGATGAGCTCACGTTGGCCACGACCGATGGGGACCAAACTGTCCACAGCTTTGATGCCAGTCTGCATGGGCTCCCTCACAGAGATACGGGGGATGATGCCTGGGGCCTTCAGACCCACACGCCTGCGGGTGCTAGAGCCAAGGGGGCCCTATGAAGATCATTGTGAATAGAAAAAAAAAAAAAGATCAGGAGGAATACGGATGGATAAAATCAGTCGTTTGAAGACATCAGCTTAAACACTAAAGAGCAATTTTACCTATTTTTTTGACATTTCAAAGAGAAACCTAACTGACAATTATCAAGAATGTACCCTTCAGAATAATTGATAATGTAAAAACTCTACAAAATAGGGAGATGTATATGTATAAGAGTAAGACTCATATGATGAACTGGGTACCTTTCCATCGATGGCATTTCCCAGAGCGTCGACGACACGTCCCAGGAGTTCTTCTCCAACGGGCACGTCGACAATAGCGCCCGTTCTTTTGACGATGTCGCCCTCTTTGATCAGCTTGTCGTTACCGAACACCACAACACCAACATTGTCGGGCTCCAAGTTCAGAGACATACCCTGGACAAGAAAACAACCACTGTGATTCACACTTTGCAATTAATGACACACGAAGAGATCAATGGCATCAACTATATGCATATCAAGCAACTATTGAATGTTGTATGCCTCTCTGTACCAATTGCCTCCAAACAACTTAGAAAGTGGTTTAAGTGAATGTTCTCAAACATCACTGTGTTCCTTTCAGTAACAGGTCAGTATCTAAGGTTTCCATCTTCACCTTCAGACCAGAGGAGAACTCCACCATCTCCTCAGCCTGCACGTTCCTCAGACCGTACACTCTTGCAATACCATCTCCGATCGACAGCACACGACCAGTCTCCTCCAAATCGGCACTGGTGTCAGCTCCCAGGATCTTCTCCTCCAGAATGGACGAGACCTCGGCTGTGCCTTTAATGTGGAAAAAATAAGCACATGTGAACTCTCTGACATTTGAAAGCTTGCTGGAGACAAACCTTTCCTACCAATTTGATTTCTTGTTCATACAAGTTTCCTGAAACACTGACCTGTTTTCTGCAGCCATGGGCGGGTGGTGTGTAGATTCCTAACTCCTACACATGCTGCTGCAACATTCTTGGACACCTTGTTGCACAATAAGGAAAAACAGGAGAAATTAGCTATCCAGTAAATAAATGCAGGATTTTCTCATTAGTCACTTAGACCCTGTTTATGCTTGGTTTAAAATGTGTCTTGGGTGATTGGATCATAAGTGGACACCACAGACATCTTTGTTTACACCTGTATTTAACATGTGTCTCCAAACTGTCCTGCTGACTACTTGTGTTTGGATGTCATTACAGCATCATCAGGGCCTATGCACAGTGTAAAGTACAGCACTCAAGTTTTCCTGTGTTATGCAAAAAAAAAATGTAATTAAAGCAACCTGATTTAAAAATAAAGTCCAGCCTTGGGGAAGTAGTTACAAAACCTTTATCTACTTAAGTACTTTTAGTAGTTAGGTGCTAGAAGAGCAGTTTGAGGATTTTACATGAGGTGCAATCGTTTTCAAATGATCACCTGGATTTTTTAAGCAGTGCCAGATGTTTATTTGTTAAATACTTGAGGTATAGCTCTGTAACTGAAATGTTAAGTTAACACTGGACCAAACTGACTTCTTATAAATTACTAACAGCAGCTGAGGTTGATTATCGAGAACATTTATATGAGCTCTTCACACTATTATTACATCTTAAACTATAGTTAGTGGCATTAATCTATATTTGAACATTTGTACATTACAAAAAGAGTCAAAGTATGGAGGTATTTATAGGGCCTCAGGTCATCCATGCAGTCTGCAGGACGCTTTTCATCAATAACTGTATAGTAACCTGTCAGAACAGTACAACATCTGCTCCATGCACAAAGACAACCATATCCCAGCTAGCCTGGTGAAAGCATTCCCAGTCCCTGCTAGCATGAGCGGAGGGAGAAACCTGACCTTCAGTAAAACATTACATTCATTACTGCACTTCAGCTTCAGTCATTTCCACTGACAGCCATTTTACAGTGCACAGCATGGACCATAGGTTAATCTGATCATTTAGTAAATCGTAATACTGCATGCTGATATCCTGAAGCTGTTTGATGAATGTTAACTTGCACTGTTGAAGGGCCCGGTGTCCTCCGGTACAGAGACCTGCGCGCGCACCACACCGCCGTGGATTTGTGCGACGATATAACGGATTTTTGGTTGAGAATATATAATAAGGAAAACACAAATACGTTAAAATGTTGCTTACAAATCCAGCTCTTCGTGGTAAAGTGCGGGCAAGAGCCGCTGCAACGCGAACTGACAGCATGTTGGTGTCCTGCGGGTCTGTGACGATCCCGGAGCGGAGAGAGAAGGACGGAGGACACGGAAGCGATCTGTAGAAAGGTCACAGTGACCCGGAACTACTTCTAATAAATATAGTTCTTCTATGTCTATGGTTCTTTATATTTTCTTTTTTGTATGGATTACAGTTGTTTGGATTATAATTGATTTAATAAATACATAGTCAATTTTGTAAATATTACAAAAAATATTTAAACGATTTAAAGATTTTCAGTAATGACGTCTAGCAACAACAAAAAACAAACAACCAAATAAAAAAGAACATGGAAAATACAATGTGCATGTTCCACAAAAAACCTTGAGTTATTTTTCGCGTTCATTTCCTCGAGATAACAAGATCATATTTACAATTTTCTGCATTTTTTGTTTGCATTCCAGTAAATTGCTTTATCACGGTTCCTATTGCTCATGTTGTAGTACCGATATCAGACCTGCGGTGGCGCTCGACCGTGAAGAAAAGACCGGAAGTGGCGCACGCAGCTTTGTGAGCGACGGTCGATGGAGACATTTTAAAATAAACACACAGCTAACGGCTAATAGGGCTCGCTAAGGTGCGAGCGGACTGCGCCAAAAAAACGTCAAAATTCTTCCAAGTTGTAAAAAGAGTAAACTGTATTTAGCAGCGCGTCGTTTGTGCGTCGGGAACCACAGAGGCTGCAAATTACCGAAGATGTCGAAAAGTGTGACACTGGGGAAAGAAGAATATAACTAACGCCGCGGTAAGTTACAACTAGCACGACCGCTTTTTAAATGCTACGCTGGGAAAGCGTTAGCCGCTAGCTGCTGACATTATCCTGCCCGTTAACGACTCTGCCTGGATAGATACCACTTCCATTTATAGGATCTTGCGGAGGCAGCTGTCCTGCAACCTGAATGTTATTCCATGACTCGTCTCCCTCTCGCCAAGTTTGCCGGAGTGTAAGGTTATGACCGAGCTTTAGCTTCACTGCGCAACCAAAAGATAGTGTTAGCCTCAGCTAGCCACAGACATAAAACTAAATAAAGTCATTCACCCAGGTCTCATAGTACATGCACTTACTTTAACGTAGCTGAACTTTATCAAATTATTCTGTTTATGTGAGCTGTGCAAATAGATGAAACTATTGTTTATTGCTGAATAGCAGTGCATGTAAAAGATTATGGACACGATGTTGCTTAAAATTAAATTAAATAGTAAGTTTCTTAAAGTATGTGGCATGTCAGTAGTTATGCAACATGTTAACACAGTGAGGCTTTTTCGCCAGTTTAGAAAGAGGGAGACATTAACTGGAACATGCCACCAGTGTTTACTTGTGTATTTAAAATCTAAGTGTTTAAAGGGATCATAATTATGAATGGCCACTATATTTAACAGTGCCGTTATTTTTTTTTTTTTACTAATGTAAAATGATGGTAACGACCAGCTATTTGACGTCGACTGATTTATTGTCCATAAAATGTGGCAATTTCTTTCTATTAAAACAATAGATTTGCTGTATAAATGAAAGCATCCAACACATGTATGTGCACAGAGTCCTCTGTTAATTGGAATTAGAGGTAGTGATGATCTGTGTTTCCTCCAGCAGGTGAGTTCCTGTCCAGGCACATTGGTCCATGTTTGTTGGACCTTTGGGCTCTGGGCTCAACTAGCATGAAGATGGCTGATTCCGAGAAGGCAGATGATTTTGTGGATGCTGAGTGCCCTCCAGAGTGCCTTGACGAAGCACAATCAGCCACGGCGTTTGTTCAAGGAGACCAGGATGAACTGTTGAAAACAGAGACCACCACCAGTACCAGCTCACCCCCAAGAGAAAAGGAGGCAGACAGTCCCCTGCACACAGAGGGTGAGCAGAGTCTCCTCTCCATGCCATGCCTGATGAAGGAGCTCCGCCGTGACTCTCCAGAATCCCAGCATGCCTCTACAGGGAGCGACAAGCCTGCGCCTCGTCATATCTATGAGAGTGACTCCTCGAACCCCTGCATGCTTTCCCCTTCATCCAGTGGCCACCTGGCTGACTCAGATACACTCTCCTCAGGGGAAGAACGTGCTGCCCCTCTTGTGGGAGAAGAGGAAGAAGGTAGCATGGAAGCTGCAAATGATCCCGGGCAGGCAGCAGGAAAGCAAACATCTGCCTCAGCTTCGGGGGTACGGAAGTCTCGGCGGTCACGTTCAGAAAGCGAGATGCCTCCTAACGCAATGGCTGCAAAGAAGAACCGATGTCAGCCCACTGTGGTAGCAGCAGGAGGGCAGGAAAAACAAACCAATGGCAAGCTGGCAAAAGTGAAAGGTCACCGGAGTCAGAAACACAAGGAGCGTATGCGTCTGCTTAGGCAAAAACGAGAGGCGGCAGCACGGAAGAAATATAACCTGCTGCAGGACAGCAGTACGAGTGACAGCGAGCTCACATGTGACTCCAGCACCAGCTCCTCTGAGGACGAGGATGATGACACCTCAGGAGGTAGCAAGACAATCAAGACAGATATTCCAGGTAACAACCAATGTTCACTACACATGCTTCTAGCACAGTACCACTACAATCCAGGGTAACACTACTGGCCACTTACATATCCCATGTAAAACACTGTTTCACATTGTTATAGGCCTACTTTGTATGATAATCGGACAGAACAGCCATTTATAAAAGGCTCCCTGCATGACTTAAAATTTTACAACCCAAAACCACATTGCTATCCTTTTGTAATATCAAACCAATACAAGGCCTGCTTTGTTTGTGCTTTTTTCAATCACTTTGTCTTTGTCATCTATCATCTATATTCATTCACCTTGTCTTAGATACATAGTCTTTATGTGTAGATGGCCTATGCCCAGTATATTTGTTTTTTGTTTTTGTAACTTTGTTTCATTGTTTGCATGCTGTGGAAGTCTGGTCAACATTCTTCAACTCATGATTGAAACTCATGATTAAAACAGTCTAACCTATAGCAATTAACCCAGTGCTGCAGAGATATTCTCTATATTATTTCATATGAGATTAGAGTGTGAATCATAACTAATGTGCCATTTTATTAGGTTGTAAAAAATGCAGATTTTAATCATCATTTCTATTTAGGGGGGCTTACTGAATGTCTACATCATCCAAAGACTGCTGGGCATTTAGTATATCCTGCATTTTTGGTCTTGTGCCTTCAGCTTTTGAATATTCTTTAGGTCCTGACCTGTCAAGCACTTCACTGTGCCCACACAGGGAGCAGTGAATCTTTTTTTTTAGAATGGCAATCAGGCAGTTCTCTGCTCTGTAATGGATTCTGTAGCACCTTTTTAAAGAGTCAGGTAGCTCTTGTGGCATCCACTAGAAAATGTAAATGCATCTCTGACTGAGGGTGGCTGTATGCGGTGAGCTAAACTGAGGCACAGAAGTGTCTAATAGGAATAAACACTGGTCGTACTGTCTGTGTGCACATCGATCCTCTGTGTGTTCACTTAGTCATTGTAGAAATCACCTGGGTGAGTTGAGTTCTGCAGAAGTAGCTACTTGAAGGCTGCTGAAGGTCTGTTGGAAGAGGAGTTACTTTATTTACTTCAGATCAAAGACTGTATATAGAAATGGACGAAGCAACCAGGTCTGAAGAGTGAGGTCAATGTGGAAGTGTAAAAAAGTGCAATACTCCTGACGACCACTAGATGCTGGCTCCGAAAATTTCTGGTTCCAACTGACTTCAATTCAAAAATGATCATTTCCAATCCTGAAATATTCAGTCAATACATTTTGTCCACAAGTAATTCTGATGTCAT
>OOFC01007497.1:2111-17463 GCA_900323345.1 Pseudochromis fuscus
AGACTTTTTTTTTTTTTTTTTTTTTAACTCTGCCTAAGGTGTATGAACGTTTTCAAGCTCGGTGATGGCTGCGTTTTTAATTTTTCATCGTCAAGAACGGTAAGTGCTTGTCTGATGGAGATTTTCATCTTGCCACTTTTCCCTTTCTATGATCAACTCTGACCTGATAAAAATTCAACCCTAAGAAGATGCTGGTCAGGTGGTCAGAGTACGATCGTGTGTCGAGTCCACTTCCTTTCAGTATTAAAAGCCTGCCAAACTTAAGAGCCCATGAAGAAATATGAAACACAGGAAATTATCTCCATGTTGACACCAACTGCAAAACCATCTATGCTCACCTTCACCCTCCACCCTTCAGCTTTTGATGCTTAAGTGTTAACCAATCGCTACAACCATCCGACATTCCAGTTGATTTATTACTGAAAAAAACCCTCCCTTTCTCCTTCATTTTTGTTCTTTTTATACATAAGATTGTACAAAGTAGTCCTCTAATGTTTTCATAGTGTCTTTTTATATGAAAAATAAATTTTCAAATTGATCTCAGTGTCTCATATGTGCATACACGCTGCTTCAAGGGCATCTGTGGAGAAGTACAAGTAGCCTCTTTCTTGATTTGCAGTGTACTCGCAATCCCATGTTTTCATAATATCACTCTGGGTGTCGGGCATGACAAACTCTGTTACCCAGAAGCATTGAAGCTTAACTGTGACCAATCCGAGGCCCCGCTGGTCTGTCTGAAAATGTAAAAAGGAACAGTTCCCTGGGTTTGAAGTTCTGTTGCATTGGAATAACCAAAGGGGGAAATGTCAAGTCAAAGTGATTATTTCATTAAAAATGTATAAAACCTTGAGCAATATTTATGCTAATAACAGTCCTCTTCCAAAGTGGAATTTCCCAAAAATGGTTTTTTTTACGTAACATAGTGGAAATAGCCACGGTGGACGGGGTTTTAATTGTCCACTCAGGGGATGCTAAGGATGAGGGAATACGAGGGGAAGAGGGGATGACGTAGTGCGCACGCCTCGGTCGCTCTACATCTGCCCTCCAAGGGGCTTGTGGGTAATTAAGTGTGGATGAGTCTGCCCATGGAGCTGCCATCAGTCACCCTGGAGAAAGGCCACCAACTGGAACTTTCTCAAGGGAGTGAGAAGGATGAGAGAGAGGTCAGAGGAGGAAGAAAATAGAGAAGCCAGCCCCAAGGATGAAATGCATGGTGACAGGGTAAAAAGCAAGGAAGGGGTTTTCACATTACCTCTGGCACAAGAGTCACAGTGATAAGAGTGCCTCGTGGTTATTTTTCTCAAAGGTTTGTGGGTAATTAAGTTTTGGTACTGGTGTGTCACTAGTGACCTGGGGAGAGAGACCCTGCTGACAAATAACACAGGGAGACAAAGTGAAGAGTGGACAGTTGCAGGAAGATACAACAAATTTCAACTTGACTGAGGCCGTGTCCACCAGGAGCCTCTTGTCAGAGCTGCCTTTTGCTTGATATTTACAATCAAGACAGGACACGCCATTGCGTGCTCTAGACAGCACAGAGAGATTGTCGTGTTTTAGTGTGTGTGGTTTTTTTTACTGCTTTAGTACTCAGAACAGCAAGTCCTGAAAGTTTAATATTCCCCAGCCAAACAAAAGAGGAAGAGGAGTTCCACTGATACAGCAGGCACATGCACTGTTAGACAGTTCATGCAAAGTGAAACTGATAATCCACCATTTAGTTTTTTTTTTTCATTGTGTGTTTTGGCTACAGCTTCTGTAACAAGGAATGATTATTGCCCTGTTTTGTCTTGATATTCCCAGGGATGCCTGCACTAAAGGATTTCCAGTGCTGTGACGTCACTGCCCCCCCCCAAACAAACGAGCATGGGCTGCTCCACTGAGGCCAGGAAACTAGCAAAAATGCTAAAATCAGCCATGCAATGTTAATTTAGCTGAAACAAGACTGGAATAAGAACCACTGCAAAAGCAGGCAACTGCCCCAAAGCCCCAGGGGCAACACAGGATGCAGTTTCACTGACACATTTGCAAAATTATGATGGATAGACAGACATATTTGTATGTATCTCTCAGAACATTGACACTGTGTAACGTGGGCTCATGTGCATTTTTATTAAGCTATTAAATTAATTTTATGATGCTGTTTTTCTCTTTATGGTAAAGGCAGTTTCAATGTTATTCTTATCATTGCATAGATTGTTTGAAGACACTTCCTGGGGTTTTAGCCGATAGCTCCTGATCACCTGTTGCAGAATGTAGTTGTTCTGAGAGGTGTACAATGTAATATTTGCAAATACCATCTATGCCTGAAGATGTGTCTGAACAAAGTGTTGTGGGAGCACAGCAGAGTGTGTGCGCTCAATAAGATTTCTTTTTTTGGACAAGAATACTTTTTTCTTCCTTATACAATGACGCCATGTCTAGACTTCTCTGTGCATTGTGCTGGAGGTGATGGAGTATGATCCAGGGGGTGGTGGCGGGACTCAACAGTCAATTTGTCTGCCACAGGCCCACCTAGGAGGTCAGGCTGGCTAATACCAATACTGATCTGGCTATACGTTAAATTGCAAAAAAGTTACTGCAATCGGCTGGTGATCTGTTGAGGGCGTACCCCACTTCTCACCCACTGTCAGCTGGGATAGACTTCAGCCTCAGTACAACCTGTGTAGACGAGGGTACAGAGGATGGATACTTGATACTGATCAGTTCTTTTAATTTGAAACAAGTGTAATATATTGCATTTCATTGCAGGCACAAGATGTTACTCACCATTTACCAATGGGCGGGACCATCACACTGTAAAATTAAAAAGGAAACACTTCAAAATAACATAATAATAAATTAGTTTTATATGAAATATTTCTTTAAAAAAATAAAACAAATGTGGTGATTCAAAGAGACAGCGTCTTATAAAATCTTTTTTTTTTTTTTAATCTCTGTAGCAACCCTATGAAGTCAGATTTTTTCATGATAGCATTCATTTTGTTTGTATCATGCAGAACAACCCAATACAATACACAGACCTGTAACCAATTTTGCTTGACAAAGTGTGACAACGTGCCAAGAAAGGCAATTGAGGAGAAACTGCAAGCTAGCAATCATGGATGTAAACAATACACAGTTCACGGTATCCCCAACAATACGCTTTGCAAATGTTTTATGAGGAAAGTAATGCATTGAAGTGTTTGTAACCCCCCTTCCCCCCACACAATAAATAAATAAATACATAAATCAGTGTGTGTTTGTAAGACACACTGAGTTTTGCTAATTTGGAACAACTCCCTCACAATGCACCCTTAATTAAATGTAAAAACTTTCTTAAGCAAGGCTTAACTGGTACATGGTGTCTGTTTGCAAAGACTGCCAAGCTACTTTAGCTCCTCACTGAGCTATTTCAAGTGAGAGCAGGGGGAGATGGAGAGTGAGAAGGACTTGGATTGACAAGCAAAGTCAAAAAACAAGCAAAAACAAACACTACATGGAAGTCAAACAATGAACATCCCAGGAACCTTCGAAGAATTTGGGCGAAAAGTGGCAGAGCGAGGCACCTTGGGGATACTGTATACAGCAACCTGTGAGTGGAATAACATGTCTCACTTTGACACCGCAATAAAGTGAGAGTGTGCCGACCGTGGGACGATGAGGATGAGTTTTCGTCCTGAGACAGGGAACAGTAGAAATCCATTGCTCTAATGGTTGTAGCATGTCTTGCTGTCCCTCCTCGGTGGCTGACAGATGGTTCTGTCCCACAGGCTTCGATGCCACGCTGCTCAGAGAGGACACCGAGAGAAGGAGCAGACTGACGGATTAGGAGGTGCAGTGGACAAGGCCAGAGCAAACGAGATCCCTGATAAGTAAAACTTTGACTTTGAAGTGAAGTTTTTTTCTCGAGCAAGGGAGAAGACTGCAGTCACACAAGAACTACTAAACTAAACCACGTTAAAGCTGTTAATAGCCCTTTTGGACAATGCCATAGACATCTCTTTTTCTGATGTTTGACTAAACAGCTTATTCTCATCTGTGCTGTTATGGATCAGATCCCAGAATGCCTTGCAACGCCAGTATTTCAGTGTTGGCCCTGTTCTTTGGCACTGATGGCACTGCCAGACTCCTCCTTTGAGACTGCATTTCAACAATGGTGTTAGATGGCTGTCCATATGAAATGCCCTTGTTGTCCCTCATCCAAATTCTGGCCCTGTTAATCCATTGAGTGTTTCCGTCTCCATCATACAGACTGGGATAAAACACAAGTGGTCTTTGACACTTTGAGGGTGATTTATTCAGAGCTGAGGTAAAGGACTCATTGAAGCTTCTTTTGGCTCCACCAAGCTCTCTCTACAAAGCACTCTTCACATATCATGGCAACCTACATTTAGTCAGAATGAATTGCCTCTCCACACTGCCAAGGGCTTCTCGAAACACTGGCATAATTTAGTGGTAGGCTTAGGCTAATGCAATCCACCACGGCCTATCTCTAACATGCCGAGACACCCAGAAATGCAACGCCTGGGACATGCTAGATGTTTAACAGCAACTTAGCCGCACTCGTGTCACACCGCGAGGGAGGAATAACCGAGAGAAGAACACAGGCTGAGGCTGTGAGGGCGGCTGTAAACCCCCAGGCTGCTTTGCCAGGGTGTAGGAGACGCGCTGACAGGGACAGGGAGGTGAGGAGTCGTGATGTGCCCACTCACACCTCTGGTTACAGGGGTAATGAGACAGCCATGCTGGCCTTTCGAACTCCAAATGTCCAATGGCGGTCATTCATGAGGAGCCCAAATGAGGGTAACCACCTCCATGCCTCCTACCTGCAATTCAGTTGTTGTTTTTTTAGCTGCTTGTGTGTTGGAGGTTGATGGTGTGCTGGCAAAGGTAATGTAATTCATTTTAAGCTGGACTTAGAGCCAAGACATGGTTCTTAAAGGAAAGGCTTAATGTTTGGGAAATGTGCTTATTTGCTGTCTTTATGAGAATAGGATGAAAAGATTGGAAACAAATATCATGCTTGCACATTAAGAACAGAGCTGTAGTCAGGACATTGTAAGAATAGCTTAGGCTGACAAACAAATTATGCTTACTGACACCTCTAAAGCTTATTTATATGGTGTGATTTTTTTTTCTTAGCACAACCAGGGCTGCAAATGTATTCTGTCTTAATATCAATTGACATGCATAGTAAGAGCTAATGTATGTAGACTGTAAAAGCTAAAGATGCACTCACACTTTGTCTCAAACCTCTGAAACAGGTGAAATCCCAAATAAAGGTCTAACATAAGCCTGCCGCAAACAGAGGCCTGTTACCTTCTGCAGTTGGGGATAAATCAAGTCCCAGGGGGAAAATCCAAAGTGTAATTGTTGTTGTCTTTATGCCATAGACTATATAAAATGAACAAAGTTTACGTGGCATCATCTGTTGGTTCGTGGACTTTGATTTTTACTTACTTCCATTGTGTGAAATGTGGGACTCCACTCTTTGAATTACATACATCTCTTCCATCTATTAAACCTAATATTGGTATCTGTAATATAAATTCAACACAGTGACGGTTTGAGGTAAATTCAAACGTCAGCATGCTAATAGGCTAACAGCATGACAATGTTAATCTCATAGACTGTACACTGAATGGAAGAAGGTAATATGATGACACCCGTTGGTCTGTGGGCTCCTTTTGAAGCTAGGAGTTTGGCATTTGAACATTTCAGTGTTGTTTTATTGGGAGCCAGAAGTGACCACATTTGGATATGAAGGGAGGCGTGAGGACTGAGGACACTGCCCAGTGAGACTTGAGTTTAGGACTCTTCTAATTGGTGAATGCACCTGTCAATCAAACTAACCACACTTCTAAATATTCCTCTTTTTCAAGACCATTATGTACTTAACTTTAATGACATCAGACTGACTTGTGGGGGAAAATTATTGGCTGAGTATTTCATGATTGAAAAGGGCCATTTTTGTATTGAAGTCAATTGGAGCCAGACTTTTTTAGAGTCAGCATCTAGTGGGCATCGGGGGTATTGCACTTCTACTTTTTTTAGACCTGGTTGCAACGTCTATTTCTATATACAATTTATGCTCTATACTGGCACCTTTATATGCCCATTCTGGTGCAAGCCCAAATTACACAGAAAATTGGGACTCACTCGTTAAAGCACTGATGGTATTCATCAATTAATCCCGGTACCTTTAAGCTGAGCTGCCCCAGCAGCTACTCATTTAAGCCACAAAGGTGAACCAGTGTTAATTACTGAGCTGATGCTGATGTAGCATTTCAACAATATGTGGTTTCTGGGCCTGTGAAGCAAAAAATAAAAAATAGAAAAAATAGGGGAAAAAAAGCTTTCTGTATTGGCAGCATTTCTTCTGGAGCTCTGGTATTTTTGGACATTGCATTGAATGTGAATGGTTTCTTTTTATGTTACAATGTGTGTGCAGAGTGTATGCATATCATTTCATGCCACAATCACGCGTGCACAGGATATGCACAAGCATTTCCAGCATTATACAGCTAGCGCTTCTCTTTCCCATTCATACATAACTGATCACATGGCACCCCTCTTCCTAACCTTCAAACAAAGCTATCTGGGAAGCAAATATAACACATAAATACTATCACCGACATACAGACAACATACGTTGGATGCTTCTATCTCAATTCACCTCTTTTTCAACCCTCTTTTCTCATAGGTAAGGCTCAAAGCCTTGAAGAGTGGCCTGAGATAAAAAACCAGGATGCGATCAGGGACCCTGTCTCACCCCTAAGGAAGGGGAAATATTATTTGATCCCACTCAAAGAGCCTATCTATGCCAAGTCAAGCCAACCCACAGTAATACAGGAATAGATTCCTCTATATCCTCGCCTGTCGGCCTATCTAACAACTGAACTATCCCAGCTGAAAGGATTGGTTTTTATTTGCAATGCAAACACGTCTTTGCAGTGGGTTATTATGACATCTGTCACAGTTGATATGTCAGAAATGTGAACATGTGCACATGTTGTTGACTTGTCTGTAAAACATGTCTGTTTGTGTGAAGTTAAACATTTCTGAACCAACATGATTACTCTTTTAATTTGAATCTAATTAAAATGCAGCATTGTAAAATGAAAATAAGAAAACATTACAGTTGCATTGCTACGATGTCGTTATTAAACACAATGAACCACTAGCGTAACATCATGGGTATAGGCCCCGGTTCAAATTTTTTTGTGCCCCCACCCTGCCTGAAACACAAGTGCACCTCGTGCACACTACACACAGGCATGCACGCGAGCGCACACACACACACACACACACACACACGGACACAGCCACTCAAGAGAGGCTAGGCTAATGCTAAACATGATGCTACGTTTTCCCGTCAATTTTCCACTTGCTTTTTTTTCCTTGCTGAAATGAAAAACAACTCACCTCACACTATCGCAATTCATCATGACTGACAGGTATCAATGTGATTGGACAAATGATCATTTCCTCCTCCCATACCAGCTACTCAGCGTTACCTTACTGACCTGCGCCAACCTATTCCCTTCACAGGGCCTGTGGCAAGTCAGACAGCTGCTTTTTTTTTTTTCTTCCTTCATGGGCCCCTGACAGCATCTGGGCCCCGGTGCAGCTGCACTGGTTGCACTGTCCATATTTACACCACTGCAATGAACACTGGTTGAACAAGTCAACTTGCTCAATCTGCTGAAGCTCAATCAAATTCAAGTATCTCTTTTATTTCAAAAATGCATTAGGACTGTAGGACCAATGTCCTTAACTTTAAACATGAACCCAGTAATCATCCTCAAACTCCAAAACAACATCCAGACTGTCTTCTTAAGTAAGTCTGTGAAATGTAATTAAAATGAACATAACAGGAAAATATTTTTTTTATAACCTGCATAATCCCCCAACTTCTGCAAGTCAAAGAAACGCAATACCTTCAGCAAATGTAAAACACAGCACCTGTACTGACATTCATTTGTGCCGAAGTGATTAATGTTGTAATTAATGCACAGGATCTGTTCTTATTAGATTCGGCTCCCTCACCAAAAAGAAACTTGTTCCAAGGACTTCATTAATCTTTCAAGAGTTAAGAAAAGCACAGTCTGTTGAAGTTCAAATAATTACGTTGAAAAGAAGTGAAAGGAGGCTTTTATTGCACTTTCAGTGTTGCATACTAAAGATTACCAAACATCACAGCTGAATTACTGAGAATACATCTGGTACTTTGGTAAGTAAACACAGCTAGATGGATCGTGTTGTCACTTTAGGAGATATTCCAAAGTCTTGGGCTCAGGAATATATTACACCTACATCAAAACATATTTTTGAAGATTACATAAAGTCAGGGACATTGTGTCAGTTTTCAGATTTCTATTTAATAAATTATTTCTACCCACACCCTACACACATCACTGGAAATGTCTCTCCAACCACCTTGTAGCCAGAGATAGTCATCTAATTTTGGTTGCTTTACTTTGGCTTTTCTGTCAAGTTCATCCTTGACAGAAAAGCCTCAGTGGGGCTGAGGTCAGATCATCATTTTGAACAATCCATCATCACTTTCCTTCTTAGTTAGGAAGTTCTCGTACATCTCTGAACAAAGACCTGGGTCATTATCTTGCAGGAAATTGAAGGGACGCCAAAGTCCTGATGGATTGGCATGCCCCTGCAGTATGCTGTGAATGCTATGTTGGTTTCACGAAGATCCCCAACTCAGTCACCAGCTAAACACCCCCAGATCATCACACTGCCTCCTCCACATTTCACAGTGTGGATCACACATGCTGAACTCGTCCACTCACCCTTCCTGTGCCATACAAACATGCTTCAGTTTAACCTAGATTTATGAAATTTAGACTCATCAGCAGAGGTGGGTAGTAATGAGTTACATGTACTCCATTACATTTACTTGAGTAGCTTTTTGAAAAAAAATTACTTCTTTGAGTAGTTTTACTGCACCATACGTTTTACTTTTACTTGAGTAGATGTGACCCTGAACATTTAGCTGGTGACTGAAAGTAACGTGTCAATCAAATCACCGTAATTCCTCGGTCATTTGCACTAGTGACGTGATGCTGACATCCATACCTTAGACACCTAGTTGATGTGTTTGTTGGTCCAGGCAAGTCTTTGCTGCAACGCTTCCCATTAACCCTCTTTTAGCATTAGACATTGTAACATCTGTTCTTGTAGAGTTAAGTAGAGCTTGTATTTCTGGGGCAGTCATGTTCCGGTTTCGCAAACTTGCAACTAGTGTGAATTCGTATGATGACACCTTTGACCTGGTCATCATGAGCTTCTTTATATCTTTTCTTTTAACTAATGTGATCCAAAGATCATCCAGATGTTTTGCCAGGTACAACTAGGTTCATTTGAGTTGACCAGAGATCTGCATGCTAGTTCAGCTACCAGCAACAAATGTATCCTTGTGCCACTATCATCAAGTAGAGACAAGCATGCTGCCAGTCAGTGTCAGCACACCATAATAAAGTCTAAAATAGCAGGGCTCACAAATAATTTCAATATATATATTTTAATTAAACGCTGTTCGGCAAAATAATAAAAGAGTTCAACTAAATGTCAGCATTTTACGTGTCTGGCACCTCGTAAAGCAATTAGCTGATATGCATTTAAACAGCCTTTTAATTAGGTGCCAGGAATAAAACTGTCAGGAACAGCTTTTTTTTCCCACTGACCTACAGATGCTAGGAAAACTGGAAGCAGCATTTACCTTTCACCCAATTTGCTGACAAAAACAGGGATATTTTTAAATGCCTAAACTTGGTAACTGGATCAATAAGCAAGCGGAATGAAGCACATGCCCGATATGCTTCAGCACAAATGTATCTCTCTGACGTCAGTCGAGATAGTTTCAGGAACGTGACAAACACCACACTCTCAGTCAAGGGAAAAGAGGCTGCAGGATTGAAGTGACAAAAATCTACCACTTATCTAAGAATTTATTTTGACCTTGGACGTCAAGTTTCAGCAGATTTTAGTCTTCTGGTTTGAGTCTGCTCAGTTGCCATGGAGCCAGATGTTCGAACTTGCCACCTCTAGGACATTTTCATTCATGTTGGCTCAAAGGTTGAGGTAATTAAACCATAAACAAAAGCTCCAGAACAGCAACTATAAAGTGAAGTGAGAGTGCACTGTCAACTACGCCACAGTGGCTTTTACTTTTGTGGAAGGCATTTATATTGTATGGATCTGCATGAAGATGACATCATTTATTGATAGTGTGTTAACCTTGCTGTACATGTCATTGTAGATGATATCTAACAATGTATCCTTTGTAATATTCATTGGATTCCTTCAGGAGAGGCCAAGCATGAAGACTCTGCTGCCTCAGTATTGTGAGGTTTGTAGACACCACAGTAACAGACACTGCGACGTAACTGTTTACCACAAGGTAAGACTGTGAATGTTCTAGTGATCAGTCACACAATCACAAACCCACAATGATTTACACTGTTGTACAACCCTACAAGTATAGTCCATGCAAAATATTAAACTTTTATTTCCCCACAGACCCACCCTTGCTCTTGGCTCTCACTGTGAGTCCTGCAGCAGCTGGTGGTGGTCGTCCTGCTTCATCAGCAACTCTGTTAAGAGCAGAAATTGGAGCTTGAAATTAGTTTCTTAAGGGAACACAATAGGCCATTCAACTTACAAGGCAAGTACTAGTCTGAGAACAAAAACATGATTAAAATGAGATTACCTCTTCAGAATAACAATAGTGTTAAACCAACATGTGTTTTGACTGTTTTTCATTTAAAAAGGTCTATAATTCAAGAGCCAGTTGTAGGATTATCGGGATTATAAATAATTAGGATTTAAGAATATGCAAACTTATAAATATAAAGTAGCATAATGGAAGAATCTCTTGCTCTTTACAATGTCAACATGTATTTGTAGAACTTGCTCAAGACCATACAGTCTGTTCACCTACATACAGAATGGATGAAACTAACATAATGTCGCCCATTGTTTTGTGGACTTGCACTTTGAATCCAGGAGTTTGGCATTTGGATGTTGCCATGTTGTTTTTTTGGAGACAGAAGTGACCATAATTGGATATGAAGGGAGTGAGGAGGCAGGTCTGACCTTTGAACATGAGGACTGACTGACCAATGTGTATGAGACTCGAGTTAACATCCGGTCTCATTGAAGACTAACTACACATGCCCTATATGTTTCTCTTTTAAAACCCTAATAGCTATTTATTTATGATGTAATTTTAGCTGGATCCTTAAATCACTGGTAAGAAGAATTGACTTTAACCAATGACATCAGAAGGACTTGCAGGAAAAATGTACTGATTGAATATTTTCTGACTGAAGATTACAATTTTTGGATGGAAGTCAATTGGAGCTTTTTGGAGGCAGCATCTAGAGTCCTTCAGGGATACTGAACTTTTTGCACCTCTTCATCGGCTTTATTTTTGAGACCCAGGTGCTTCATTTATTTCCATCTCTGATTCACCCATTGTAGCAGTTGACCAGTATCAACCTTGAACAGTTGCTGTTAAAGTGATTGTCTGCAAACTAATGCAGCTGTTGCTATGTCCTCCTCCCCAAACATCTAGTATATCTTTGCTTTGGTGCTTCAGAGGGGAATTAAAGAGGAAATCTTTGTAATTATGCAAGCAACTTTTTTTTAATAGTATGCACACGCGACAAAATGACATTTACCCCCAACTACAGACATTCACACACATGACATGGGTGGAGAAGACATAGGGTAAGGACAGCACCATTCTTCAGTGCACCTGGAGCAGTTGGGGTGGAGGTTGATGTCTTACTCAGGAGGTGGACTTCTCCAGCTACCAGTCCACACTCCGTGTTTTTGTCTGGGCTGGGACTTGAACCAGCAACCCTCCGGTTCCCAACCCAAGTCCCAACCACTGTGCCACTGAATTGTAAAAACAGTAACCACTCAATTTTTTTACTTCACCAGTGTTAACTTTTTGTAAACTCCCAAGTAAAGAGAGAAGTTACCAGCTAGTTCCTCCTCTACTTCATGTTTTTCTGAGAGTTTTGTTATTTTTCTGCACCTCGAAATATGAATTATCACACAAAACTGTATATTTACCTATCTTTCGAAATAAATATTCTGCTCAGCGCTGAACACCAGCCAGCTGTTGCCGCCCACCGTGCCAGTGTCAGCGGGGACGTCATCCTGTCTCTGCCACACACCAGGATGATTATCAGCTTCCTTTGAAAGTCAAAACCAAAGAGGAGTGTCCCACTCTTCTAGTACAGAAATTGCACTAGAGAAACCAATTAGAGACTTCTCTATGAGAAAAGAGCCCAGCGGGCTGATGTAACATTTGGGCTCCCAGCAGGTCTGTAGAGTTTGCATGTACAATAGGCAGCTACAGAACTCCTGCGAATCAGAATAGCTCATTTAACAGACCACTTATAACACCGCAGTTTGCTTCAACCAGCCAAAATCCTGATATCAGGAGAAAAAAAAGAAAAAGCTACAAATAAAAATGTTTATACAAGCAAACCTGTAATGATTCTGCCATCATTACTCATCCATAATAGTGAGGAAAACTAGTATTCTATAAATTGCTGTTGTTGACTCAGACATTTTAAAAACATAAACATTGCCTACTTTATTTTTAATGCGTAACTTTAGTCAGCACAATATGTACCTCAAAAAGTAACTCAAGGACTTGTTCTTTGCTGCAGACAAATTTCAGCCAGTGTATTGTCACATATAAGAACAGTACAAATAAATAGATTGAAAAATAAACACACCTTTTCAAATTGCTTTCTGAAGATGAGACATATACATTCACTATTGTTTAGATTGAAAACTTTTTATTTTTGCCAATCTCATCTTATTTTGATAAAAAAAATTGAATCCATTACTTATTATAGTTATGGTGTTTATTAAAGTCACAGTGCAATATCCTGTCAGTCAACACAGAGGGGGATGTGTGTTTCCAAACAGAAAATACTGTAACCTTGTATCCTTGCTTTGTTTTCACTATATGATGCTGCCAAACAACTTCAACATTAAACAGCCTTGAGCTGTATCCCAGTGTAACCCATTTGAAAGTTAAATCAATTAAGACAAGTATACTCATACAAAAGGTCTAAGAGCTGCACCTGAAACGATAATGAGTGTTCTGAATGCGGTTTGCATGAGAGAATGAAAGGCAAATCAACACTGATATTCACTAAAATCAGACAATAAAGCTTCACAAAAGAAGAGGGGGAGTAGGAAGATGTCACACTGAATGCAGTTCACTGAATGAGGTTAAAAGCTATCACTGGTTAAATGTTTGTTTTTTATGGCTAGTATTGCCTGGGAGAAATTTGAAATCACCAATTTACTTTTCACAGTAATAAGCATCTACTGCCAAGCCAAGCTATAACACTTGCTGGAGGTTTACCCCATCTCCCAGAAGTCATAGGTGCCTGTTGTTTTTAAAATTGCACTTAAAGTAGTTTGCAGAGACAACTGCTGTCTTGACATATGCAGTCTGTAATTGGAAGCTACATTAGTATTTTCTCATGTGAATGGGGCAACATGCAATGATACTACCTTTTTTTTTGTATGTACTGTTGTGAGAGGCTTAAGATTTTGTATTTTTGTGTCAGTCACTCCACAACTTTGATACAGACTTAAATATCCTAAACACTACAGAGAAAAATCCTATGTAATTTTGCATTTATGGTCTCCGGAGGATGAACCCTGCTGACATTGGTGAATTTCTTAATTTCTTTAATAGGCGGTAATAAAAAAATATATATTTAAAAAATGGATATAGCCACCAGGTGTCAAAAGTGAAGCCATTGTGTTACCGGTGCCAGGTCAAGGGGAATGTGGGCCAATAGCAAGTAGTTAGCACAGGCAAGGGTACACGGTGTAACCAAAAGTAATTTATAACTGTGGATCAATGACAGACAAGGACAAATTGTTAGCGTCTTGCTCTGTATCAGCTCCGTTTATTCTGACAATAACTCAACAACACCAATTTCATATAACAGTACTGCCATATTCCCTATTAACTGTGAAAGTTTCATGAACATTCTCTTAAAATATAAAACATCAACACATCCATGTAAACAAAAAATACAGTAAACACTACAAAACTCTCTGTTTACCCCTTCACATATTTTCTCACTCTTATACTAAATCTGTATAAAACTGTGTCTAAATCTGTATAAAACTGTGTGGCGTGAACACACTTCCAGTGACAGAAAAAACACGTTTCTCTTGGCCTCACTCTTTCACTTAAACAGCTACAACTTACACATCTCTCTTGTCGCTACACATCACTAACACACTTTACAGAACTTTACAATACTCATTTCACACAGTTTATACATGAAAAACAAGTTTTAACGTACCTGTGGATCAATGAGAGACAAGGACAAATTGTTCGCGTCTTGCTCTGCATCAGCTCCATTTGCGCATGTGCAGAACAAGCTACATAGTCTCTCCTGCATCCACAGCAGCTACACAGCGCCATCTACTGACTAATTTAGGTACTGATAGGAAACCAAAATGAAAAGTATTAAATCGATTCATAGAATAAACAAAAACAAAAAACTAGGGGGGTTCTGTTTTAATACAACAATATATATGTAATATTTTCCAACCTACTACAAATGCAAAGTGGAAAAAAGTGCAATACCACCAATGGCTACTCGATGCTGGCTCTGCAAAACTCTGACTCCAGCTGATTACAATTCAAAAATTTTCAATTATGAAATACTCATTTTGATATCATTGGCTAAGGTCAGCTCTTCTTAACAGTGATCTGGTGGTCCATCTGAAAAAACAAGTCATAATTAAAGCTGCAAGCAGCGTTGAACGGGCCCTCGCACCCCGGCCGCCCCCTCAGAACCAGCACCACATCCCCCCGGACACGGTCGTTCACTGCCGCTCGGATTTAAAAACAAAGTTACGCGTCCCGTATTGATCTGAAAAGAGACGCACTTTGTTCTGCATTTCCGTGAGAATCAAAAACAGTCGATAAAATGAAAGTAGAATCAATGAATGACAAGGCGTGTTACATGAACATTTATGACAATCTTTTAACCAGCCCTGCCCTGCTGTGACCAATGAGCTGCAGGCTGCAGCACACACACACACGAGGTAATCATGCAGAATCTGCCTCATGTCATTGGTCGAGGTGCTGTTGTTTGCACAAACTTTAAACACAGAAGAAGAAGAAAGAGAAGTGGTATAAATGAGGCTGATGACAGGGATTCAGATGTTTCTGATACAGCTGGTTCACCTTCCATAAGCAGTAATGTCAACGTTTCTCCTCCGAGGAAACATTTGAAATGCTTCAAAAATACAGTTAAGATGGTAAAACAGCAACATGTGGCTAAAGAAAGAA